>PVIR01010417.1:9306-50082 GCA_004026965.1 Petromus typicus | reverse complement strand
CTTCCATTGCAGGGTGGCCAGTTTCGCCTGGCACCTTCTCCTCCTAACCCAGCTCCTGGCCCCGTAAGTCCCAGGAAAGGAGAGTGACAGGGACAGAGCATAACTCTATGGGACGTATGAACAGATGACAATCCCCAGGCTAATCGCAAAGCCACTGTGAACCTCTTGGCAACATCGGCTGTGCCTCTGCTAACGGACCCTTTCCTGTGCAGCCACCTGCATCCTGCCGATACTCAAAGGGACAAACTCCCCAGGGACACACTGTCCCCGGCACAGGCCCAGGCACTGAGCTAGGCCTCCTAGGTGCTCCTGAGTCCTTGCCGACCTTACCCAGCATTGGCAGCTCCAGGTGCCAGGTCTCTGCCCTCTGGCTGACTTTTGGGGACAATGACTTCCTGAAAATACCCCTTTGGCCCTCATGCTGGCCTGTCTGGGGAAACCCCCACCGCGTGGCTTGCTCTTCCTCTTTCTTCCCCACCCCAGGCTGGAGGAAGATGTAGCCTCCAACATGAACCACAGGCTGGGCCCTAGTTGTCTTCTGGAAGCGCCTCTGTGCCCGGATCAGGGCGTGTCACTTTCTCCGAGTCAGTCCTCTCACCTCCCCCACTCCAGCGGTCCCTGAGCCCCGCTGGAGAGCCCCACTGCCTTCACTCCCAGCTCCTTCCTACTCAAGAAGCTTCTGATGACAACAAACCAGGGGATGGGAGAAAAGTCTAAGTCTGGCCCCCAGTAGAGGGGGTTTACAACAGCACGGGTGCGGGGCAGCGGACCTTTCCAGACCACCTAAATTGGGTGAGACCAGACGGAGGCCTGGGGTTCTCAAGGGTGTCCCACAAAGGGTTAAGAACTAAGGAAAGGCTACCTTATTTGGTGAGACAGGCCAGGCCAAAGCTCTAGAAGAATTTACACAATAAAAGAATCCCTTCTCCTCCCCCAGGATTTAAGGGCCCAGGGAGTGAGCTCAGCTTGTCCACAAGCAGGCAAAGAGCTGCACGCTCAGCGCTGGCCTGTACCCCTCTTGCTTTCACTGCTAGGAGGATTCTGGAGCCGACTTTAGACTTTCTGTGCTTCCACCTAAAATCCTGACAGCTTGTGGAGCCTGTGTCCTCAGCCCAGGGCTGGAAGGCCTGCACTGCCCTCTCCCCCAGACTGAGGGAGGCCACCCACTGGGTAAGGGCCAAAAGGGAATTGGGCCTCCCTGCCTCAGCCCTGTCCAGGGTCCTGACTCCCGGTCAGCACTCCCTTCGGTCTGGGGCATCTCCCCTCCCCCGACTTGGACCCTTGAGGGTACAGGGAAGGGCGGCGCTATTTGTCTCACCTAAACTCCACCGGAGTCATCACAAGGCAGGTGGGTTCACTAGACCCCGATGGCCCCTGCAGTGCTAGGGTCCTGTCCTCAAGTCTCCCACCCTGTGAAACTGTCCTTCAGAGACGAAGAGGCCACGTGACATGCTTTGCACGCTCTGCAGGCACCACAAGGGTTTTTCTGCACCACACGGAGGGCTCTGCAAGTGTGCCTGACAGGGATCGCAAGGTGAGACCTACCGACAGCTCCCCATAAGGCAATGAACAGATGAGGATCTCAGAAGCCCTTTCTCCAGGCTGTCCAAAACCCTTGGCCCCAGGGCTCAACAAAGCAGGCTCTCCTCTTCCAGCCCATTCACAGACAGAGAAGGGAGTAGCCCAGAGAGCAGATTTAGTGCAATTTAGTGCAAACATTCTCTGCAGCCAAGTCCTCACTTTCCTCTCCTCCCTCTCATGAGCCAAATAATTTGGAAGCTTTCATTGACGGCTTCTTCTCAGTCCCATGATAACTCAGAATTTATGCCGGCCACGGCTCAACCTTCTCACTTAGGGGCTGAGGGAAACCTCACAGGCTGCTCTCCAGCCTGCTGTGGGAGGAAAAGCTTGTTCTTGGCCAACACTCAAAGCTGGAGCCCAGGCGGGGGGGTGCTTCCTACTGAGACCCCACAGCCACCTGCAGGAGCCTCCTGGGCTGGGACCTGGGGCCCTGAGCACTGGTCCCCCGCAGGGCCCTTACCAGGGTTGGACTCTATTTTTAGGTACAAAGACTCTGGGCTGGAAAACCCAAGAGACAGGGGAATTTTCTCCCCCATGCAAATTGCTCTTGCTTCTCAGCCTTTGCTGACAGCTGTTTCCTCCCAGCCAAGTCAGATCCTGGTGTAGATGGCAGCTGGGCCCCCCGGGGAGGCAGCCTCTCCTCCCACCTGAGCCTGGAGTAGGTAGGCGAAGAGGAGACAGGCTTGAGATCAGCCTGGAGTCCTGGGAATGCGGGCCGACCCTCAGAGGGTCCCAGAGTTCCCAGTCCCACTCCGACCTGACCTGCCAGAGCGCAGAAGAAATTCTGAGGTAGGGCTCTCCTGACCCAAGTGGGCGGGGCACTTCCGGTCTCGGGCTATGAGGCACACGGAGGTGGCCACTGTTTTACTACTAAAACCACGGGGAGTACAAAGCCGCAGCAACTGGCTCCCGCACATCTCAAGGCTGGGAGACCTCATCTGCATTTGGCTTCCCAGGCTGCACGTAAGCACATTCCATCCTTCAATCATTTAGGGGGATGGGGGGGCACCCAGGGACCCAGCACTGCGTTCCTCTCCCTAACAGGGGTCCCACAGATATCGCCATTCATCCCCACCCCTCCCCCAGAGGCAAGAGAAAACTACCAGGCTGGGCGGATGGGGTGTGGGGTCTCAAAGGACCCGCCTCCACTTCCCAAGAAGTAAGTCCTAGAGTCAGGCAACCCCTGGGGGAGGAGCTCTTTTTCAAATGCAGAGCTCTCCAGAGGACCTCCTGGGGCCACCTGGACTGGTACCAGGACTCCCCCCACAGTGGGGGATAAGAAGCGGCAGAGGTGGCTTGGAAAAACCACTCCCCCCAACCCAAACCAGGAGCCCTGCAGCAGAAGATGGCCTTTCCCGGCACAAGGTTTTCAAGGTCTTAGAGGTATGACCTTGAGACCCCGAACTTCCTTTATCCACAAGAGAATTCTTAGGAGTCCTGAGAATTCAGGGCCAGTTTTAATGATAAAAAGTGCTTTATAATGATTAAAAAGCCAACAAAAATTTGCTGACTTTCCACCACAGCCTGCACACAGTGTGACTCTTCATTTTGGTTTTTACCCTCTTTTGCTCTTTTCTCAGCGTAAGCTCACTCTGCACAGCCAGTTTCTCCTCTAGTCTACATTTTTACTTTCTTGGATAAACTTTGTCAATGCTTAAGAGTTTTTTTAAATTTAAAAATAATAAAAAACAGTGTTAAGCCTCAACTCCTAGATTCTCATAAATTGCAGAACAGTGTGCAAAACCCTCACTTTAACACCCGCTCAGCCCAACCTGTGCCAGAGGTCTCTTCTGTGCCAAGGCACAGGCAGTGAAGGTCTCGGAGGAGCCGCAGGGCAGCAGGAGGCAGGGTCCTGCTGCAGAACTGTCCACCCTGACTCTCCCCACAGCTCCAGCAGCTGATCAGCTCTTCTACCCTCTGTGGGAACGGGCTCCGATCAGAGGGAGGGGTGTCTGATGGCTCCAAAGGCTCCGAGGACCCATTCATCCTTCAGCCTAACACCAGCTCCTCACTTCTCCTTCTCAGAGTCAGGACAGCTTTGAGACGACCCCGAGGAAGCACAGGTGAACCACGAAGCCCCGCCAGCCTCCCTGTATCTGCGCCGAGCTCCGTGCTCAGCCTGCACCAGGAACCCCTGGTCCCACACGTGTCTGGCTCCCTCGGCCCTGGCACTCCAACCCAGGCTGCCATACAGCTTGTCGCCACCCACCTCTGAGGGCTTCTTCTCGTTCTGCCGGGGCCAGCCCGACTTGGTGCTGCTGGGCAGTTTGGAACATCTTGATGTGGATGTGGACGTGATGTGACCTGCAGAGACAGAGGGGCCCATGAGGAGGGTCGTCGGCACCCACGCGGGCCAACGTGGGGGCTCTACTGCAAACTCTGGCCTAATGATCAGGAAAGACTTCTGGACCTGCTCTGGGCACTCAGAACCTCCATCCTCTCCTGCCAGAAAGGGCCCAGGAAGTCAAAGGCAGGCACAGACAAGTCCCTGGTCCTCCCAGGACTCTGCTCCCTCTTTGGTCAAGGGGTGCTGAATGAGCTTTTTGTGTCCTCTCTCTAACCCCAAGTTGGCACAGAATGGTCCTCCGGGCAAAGCAAGGAAGGGGGTGAGAAGTTGTTTTGCCGAGGACACAGACCCGCAGGCTTGAGACCTGAGCCCACCTCTCACTAGGGGGCCAACACTATAAGCCTATGACTTCATCTCTTAGCCTTAGTCAGCTCTCCTGTGAAATGGGCCTATGACAGTTTGTACAAGCGTTCTCCAAAGGCCCACGTGTAGGGTGGAGACTTGATTCCTCGGGCAGGGTTACTTCGAGGCCCTGTAAACCTTTAGGAGGCTGGGCCTTAGGAGAGGGACTTTATGCTACTGGGATGATGATGATGGACTGAAATCTCCAACACTGAGCTAAACGGACATCCTTTTCCAAACTAGTTAACTCGTGCGTCTTGCTGCAGTGATGTGAAGCTCATACAGAGGGCCGGGGACAAACTGTCTCCAGTGGGCTGATTGTGAGCTATCATGGCCGCGCAGCCCCTGGCACAGTGATTCCTCAATAGGCATCAGCTATCACTCTAGGACCCAAGGCCCTCGCTAGACCACAGGGCCTCTGGTCCTATGAGCCAAAGGAATAGCAGGAAGGGCCACAGGCAGACCCAGTGCTTCGGGTAGACAGGAGCGGCAGCCACACAGGGCATGGGTGGGGACTTGGCCCTGCCTGGCCAACCCCGATGAAGCCACAGGCCTTAGGTGCCCACTCTCACGGGTACCAGGCCCTCTCGAAGGGTTCCTCTGCCTGCACTGAAGTTAGACAGAGGGCATAATTCTTGGAGCTACTGAGCAAGGCCACCAGCAGCTGTTATAGCCACAGAAGGTGGATGCTGTGATTTCTTGCTGCAGGGAGGACAGAGTGGTCACCAGAGCAAGACCCGAAGGACAGGTGGTGCAACCTGGATGAGCGAAGGCAAGGGGCTGGAACCTCACCAGCCAACCCAGGACACGGGGCTCTTGGGGGGCTGTGGAACTCTGGGAACTAGCCCCATCTCAGCAGGAAAGCCAGAAAGGGGCTTTTTCTTATAGCAACCAAAATACTACACACAAAGGATCTAAAGGCTTCTGAGCTCCTCTAAGCACAGCAAAACATGTGCAGCAGAGACCTGGAGGGAAGGGCAGTCAACCAAGGGGACAGAAAGGCCTAAGGCCTCAGCAGGGTGCAGGAGCCAGTGCAGAAGCACAGGGCCCTGACTGAATTCACGTTTCCATCGCCACAGAGAAGCTTCTTCCTACCTGGGTCTGTGAGCCTAATAATTACTCAGACGCTTTCCCTCTAGAGCCCGAAAGAGAAGGCCTTACTGTCACTGGTGTCGGAGTTGTCGCTGCTGATGGAGTATTTTCGCCTCTTCTCTTCCATCTGCAACAAAAGGCAAGCAGGACCATTACGGTCGTGGATAGTGCGGTGATCCTCAGCCTCTCGGAAAACTGCTCCAGCATCCCTTTCCAACACCTGGACCCTCTGCCAAGGAAGGGGATGGAGACCTGCAGACCTGCTCCATTCTCACTCCTGCGCTGGGTGGAGCAGAGGCCACCCCCTCCATCACCAAAGCTTCTTCTCTGCCCTCGGACAAGCGCGGAACTCTGGCCAAGGGTGACACACAAGGCAACCTACTCCCAGTGTGGCACCTCCTGAGCACTGTCCCCACCACAGGTGAAGAGGGAACAAACTGATTCTTCCAGGAGGACCAGTCCACCTGATGTGAGAGACAAGCCAGCACCGAGGACACAGTCTACTCACTGTGGCTGGACGGGGCTGGGGCCCGAGACCACCTGATGGGCCTGGGCTGGGTCAGCCGCCCTCCGACCCCTCATTGTCCTTCCCCAGATAAAAGCGCAAACCATCTTTATCTCAGCTGGCAGACCTCTCCTCTCGCACCCCGACCTCACACAGAATCCACCCTTGATCCGCACTGTCTGGCGGCCCGAGCATCCCAGGAACTTAACAGCCACTAGTTTCCTTCCCAGAGGCGCCTCTGCTTGTCTTGCTGGAAACTGGCTGAAAGGAGATTTGAACTTCGAGGCTCAAGTCTAATCCCCAAGCCCAAGCTGAGTTGCCTTTGTTCAATCCATTAGCTCCAGCCTGCTGGAAATCTTTCTGTACACGTTCAGCACTAAGGAAGAAACCCAGAGGCTAAACAAGTAGGTGAGGACTTTACTACTGAGCTACAACCCAGCCCAGTTTTTTTTTGAGATAGGGTCTCACTTTGTAGTTCAGGCTGGCCCTGAACTGACTATGCAGCCCAGGCCAGCCTCAACTCACAGCAATCTTCCTTCGTCCTGAGTGCTGAGATTACAGGTGTAAGCCCCCATAACCAGCACTGTGGTATGTGGTACCAGGGATCGAACTCTGGACCTTGTGCTTGCCAGGCAGATACCGGAAACACTGAGCTCAATCACCAGCCCATTATTTTTTTATTTTTCATTTTGAGACAGAGTCTCCTGAAGGTACTACACTGCCTGGGCTAGCATCAAACCTGTGATCCTCTGAGCCTCAGTCTTGTGCGCCCCACCACAGCCAGCTCTGTTGGAAACCTGCCACTTGGCTTCTCCTAGTGTCGGGCAGTTGGGGTGTGGTGGTGGGGCAGAGCCCATTCTTATCCCCAGAGAGGGGAGCCTGGGGCGCTGCGCAGGTCTCCCTGAGTTCTAAGGTGAGAATGGAGCTGGAGCTCAGGGTCACCTCACTCTCTGCCTTGTTTCCAGGAGTTGTGGAATGGCCTCACTGCCCACAGCCAAGGACAGGGAGGGAGTCCTTGTCCCCAGAAAGAAAGCCACGTAGTACCACCAGCACCCCAGGCTTGCTTGGGTCCCATCTGCCACCTAATGCCCATGATTGCTTCCCTTAGCCTTAGTCTGTTCCTGCTGAGCTTGGGTGTCCCTAACTTACTGCAGCCCTGCAGAGCGCAAGGGACGTCAGCTCAGAAAGGCAGGGGACCAGGAAAACCCTCCTGACCCCCACGTGAGCTCAGCCAGGAGGTCCTTCCACCCCTGTGGCCCCCAACAGAACAGCAGGAGGTTCACCACGTGCTTGCTGTCGGGCTCTAAGGTCAAAGTGCTCTCCAGTGGCTAAGGGGCCGGGTCACCAGGTGGTGCCAGCAGCACGGATGCCCAGAGAAGGAGCAACAGTGGCTGGGACTGCTAAGCATTCCCCCTGCGGGAAGGGGTGCTCTGCCACACTGGGACCCGCGGACCCCGCAGAACAGCCTTGGGGGGAGGTAGGTGTGAAGGCTGCTTCTCCTTTGCAGATGCCGAGAATGAAGCTCGGAGGTTATTGCCCAAGATGGTTGTGCTTGGATTTAGCTCAGCAGACCACGCTCCTGACCTGCTGTGCAGCGGCAAGCAGGCAGCCTGGCAACCACAGCTGCGTGCCCTGGCCTCCCAGGACTCAACCGCAAGTGTGTCCTCAAAAGGCTGACGGGCAGCACCCACCTGGTGGAGCAGGAGGAGGGGCAGGGTGCCATCCATGCACCCACCCATCTTCCCCTTCAATCCTGAATGAGACTTGCATTTGTCTTTCCAAAAAGCTCACACATCCAAACTAGGGACCCCAAAGCACTAAATGCAGAAGCGGTGACCCCCCTCCCAGGCTAGTACGCAAGAGGCCCTGGCTTTAGGGGAGGGAATAGGAGCTGTGCCACAACGGGACTGCGTTCAAATCCTATCCTTGATACTCTCTAGGCCCAGGAAGTAGCTGGATCTGGATTCTTATATCAATCTTCTGAATTTAAAAATACTGGCAACTGAGTAAGAGTTTTTCAAACGCGCGGAGGGGGCCAAACTAAACACATTCAGAGGCCAGAATCAGCTAGTGAGTCTCAATGAGAGCAGCCTAGAGCTGTGAGCCCAGGAGCTGGTGCTCACACACATGCTAGCTATGAATACCCAGCGGCCTTGGCTATAGGGGAGTTCTGCCAAGGACCGTGCAAAAGCACTTGGCCAGAAAGGGCAGTGACACTACAGTAACTCAGGGCTTCAAGCATGGACTCACTCACCGCACACGGCCCTCTCACAACGTCCAACTACTCAGGGACCAGCAGGTGACCCATCAGCACACAGACCTACACCCTGCCCAATCTGGGTCACTGTCCAATCTGTCCCAGAGCGCCCAAGGATCACTCCCCTGGATCAGGGCTGCCCCATAGGAGGCTGTTATTAAGGGAGCAGATTTGGCGGTAGCTTAATTGGAATAATAACTGGGCTTCAGAGGGAAGCTACTGTTTTGTGAGTGAAGCTTCTTTCCTTTGAAGTGTGCCATTCCAAAGGCCTCCCTGCCCCCAAGTCCTGCTCCCACCCCAATACAACAAAGGGGGCTCCTCTCCCAAAAGAAAGCCAAGGCCGCAAAGGCAGCTGGGAGAGGAGGTGCCTACACTTCACCTTGGCTACTTTGGTCCCTCCTAACACAAAGTCTCTTCAGGGAAACAACGTAGGTGTCAGTGTCCCAAGGCACTGGCTGTGTGAGGACGGAATGTAATTCTATCTACAAAGGAGACTCTAGCAAAAGAAGTGTCTTCTTTTCCTGCCACCTGTAACCCCTCCAGCCTTAAGACACAGGGAGAAGCAGTCCCAGCAAACAGCGGTCGCATGCGTGATTTCCCCCACATCCAGCCCTCCTCCTGGCCGGCGCAGTGGTCTCGCCCTCCAGAATACACCATTCCACCACTTCTCTGACCACACAGATCACAGCCTGTCTCATCTCCTGCCTGGACTCCTCACATCCTAGCCTTCCCTACTGCATTCCCACAGCCCAGGCTCCACAAAGCTACCGGTCTTTCTGTATTTTTTTTTTTTTTTTGGTCCGGTGCTGGAGATGGAACCTAAGAGTCTCACGGGCGCTAGACATGTGCTCTACCTCTGAGCTGTATCCCCAGCCTCAGAGCAATCTTTAAATGGCCTCAATCAAACCCCACTCTGCCTACTGAAAATCTTTAAAAGGCTTCCTGCTGATCAAAGGATCACTCACAAGCTCCTGACCACAGGAGACCATGCAATCTGGCCCTTGCCCACTTCGACAACTTCGTGTTGACCACAATCCCCTGCCTGACCACTTTCCAGCCACGCTGGTCTCTTCTGATTTCCTCAAACAAGCTGAAGACTCCACGCTTCAAGACCTGGGCAGGAGCTGTACCCACACCTATGACCTTCTCCCTGGTCTAAGCACATCGGACTTTCTGCCCTGCAGGTTTAGGGTTACATGTTGCTCACGTCAGTCTCTGCTCATCCACCTATCTGAAGAACTTGCCACCAAGCTACTCAAGGTCTGCAGAAAGTCCATCACAGCAGCCTGCTGGGCCTTCAGTGTTAAGGAGCACCGCAGCATCCCGATAATAGGGGGCTGAGTGGGGCCCCCATACACTCGGACCACAGCCCAGCTAGCCTGCCTGCGTGTGCAGGAGCAAACACCTCACAAAGACGTCTTCACAGCCCGCCTTCCCCGTCGTGACCTCACACGTTCTCCATGAAACTTTCCTTAGTGGGGCTCCTGGCTGTGGATCAATATCAACTCAGTAATAGGGCAGCAATTTGGTGGCAGATGTTTTCTTGGCAGCCTTGGCGGTTGGTCTGAGTGGGAGCCTCGGGTCTGACCGTGTACAACACTGCTCAACGTCGGCCCCCTGTAAAGACCTCTTTTAAAATAAACTTGAACACCCTGAGCCTCCACGAGCACCCTTCCAGCTGACCCAGTGAACAGTGGGCCTTTCAGGCCCACTACTGCGCTGTCCCTGGGCAGACAAATACCCCAACCTGGCCTCCAGCCTCTCCTCTCCAGGGGCCACCAGGCCTGCCCTGCCCAACATCACACACGGCAGGATTTTGTCCTCCTCCAAAAAAGGGGGGGAGAGGGCTTTCAAACAGGCAATTTACCATTCCAGACACAATCTTTCAAAGAGAAACAAAAACTCTCCCTGTCTGAGACAGACCGCTAAGGCATGTGTGTAATAAGATGCTAATACAATTTAATGATATTTCGGCTGGAAAACCTGTCCTCAGAGCCTCCTTGTGTCGGGAAGGCCAGACACTCAGAAAACAAGCGCTGCGCACTTTTAAACCACTGGAAACAGGGTCGGAGTCCCACTCTTTCCTATCTCTCATTAACTTTAATGCCTTCTTAGGGACAGTAATTGCAGTTACAAAAATGATTTTGTGCATACAGAGTAGAGGGAGGGCTGCTGCCTGGATTTCTCACTCTCTTGTTCCTCCAAACCTAGGGGAGCCCATGCCCTCCGCTGGCACCATCACCACCCACCTGCAATCCCAAGCATCCCAGCTCTCCCAGAACATGCCACCCAGGCTTCCGTCCACATGGTGCGGGGACACAGCACAGAATCCTGAGGGCTCTGACTACTCTGTCCTTTAGTATTTCCCTGCTCTTCCCCTCAAAAGGCCAAGGCTCCACAGCTTGATCCTGCAGTGGGCTGTCCCCACCGTCTGCTGGCACCTCATCTCCTCAGAGAAAGGAGCTGGCTCTCTGGCCTAGTCTAAAGGCGAAAGATCAAAGGTCGAACTGCACTAATGCCCAGTCCATTAATAATGATAGTGACACATGACTAATACTCATCAACTAAGGCATGTGTGTAATGCCTTGCTTGTAGGTTAATCCCTTTCTTCCCCTCCTGTTTCTTTCCAGTGCTGGGGATAGGACCCTCGGGCCTGTGCATGTTAAGCAAGGGGCACACCACTGAGCTGCTATCCCTATCCCTGGGCAAGTCTATGCAGTATATCACTTATTAATAAAGAACAATATATCACTTCTTACACTCACAATGAGATCAGGACTGTCACTGACCCTACAGGAGGAAAGAAATTGAGGACCAGAGCTGTATCATACAAGTGGTTAACTGAACAGCCAAGTCAAACCAAGGCTGTATGAGGTTTCACCCTTCAAGGGCGAAAGCTCATATACAGGCTCACGGTTTCCAGGGTACGGCAGGGTTACTCAATTCCTGAAGCTACTTCCTGTAAGCCCGAGGAACAACTTACACACGTTCCTCAACTTTGCAATGAAGCTTTGGGGGAATATGGCAAGCCAAGGGGACTCTGCCCATAGCTCTACTCTGGACCCCCTTAGGAGAACCTAAATGACCTGAGGTCCCCAGACAACCTGCAGGATGTGCTGCGAAGAATTTGGACTGAAAATCTCTAGCATGGGTCAGAAGCAGAGATAAGAAAACATCCCCATTAACGGAAAACCGGTTTTAAACAAGAACACCCTTGATCAAAAGCGGTAGAGTAAGTGCCAAAGCCCCAACTTCAAGACTGCAAGGCGCACCCGGGGCCTGGTGAGTGGCTATTCCCATCACGCAGGCAACACTGAAAGCTAAGTGGAAGGGACATCTGACAACCTACTGGGCTGGTGTTACCCGCCCTTTGGCCAAACAATTTAAGGAAAGGAAAAGCATGTTGGATAGGAAAACGTTGTGCAAACATTTGCTGCCTCCAGAACCCAAACAACTCATCTCCAAAAGTGCTGGGGAGACCCTTGGCCACTTTCAAAACCAACACTCACTTTAAGTCCTGCTGCCAGGGTGAAGACTTCCCCCTGAAGAGCATTTGCCCTGCAACCAAACGCTTTTCCACTCAAAACAACAGCCAACAGCACTAGGGACAACAGAGAGGGCTCCAGATCAAACAAACATCCTTTTCCCCCTACCATGCAAACTTTCTCAATAAATTATTCGTCCACTTCGGATCAAAGCTTGTTTTTGCAGCCTGTGACCTAAAAAGCAAATATAATCGCTTAAACATGAAAGCCCTCCTCCCTGCCTGGGTCAGCTTTATTAGTCATTCCTTCCCCCATACAGTTATTCTGTTGTTATTTTCTTCCTCTGCTTGGTACATGGTTCTACGAGTCCCAACCCGCCTGAGCCGATGGGACGGAGGGATGGCGAACTCATTCAGGGTCTCAGGTGAGAAAGGGAGTCGGGTCAGGGGAGAACCCAACATCCTGGGAACCTAGGAAACAAGGCCAGCTCCGGTTGGCAGCTCTCTGCCTGCTCCTTTTGCCAAATGTCCTACTAGGAATTTTACCAGTGAAAGGACTCAGTGCCACCCTGGGGGGAGGGGCTGGAGGTCCTACCACCTTCCTGCCCCAGGACTGGTACAAATTTCAACTTGAAGGTAGGTGCAGCCTGACAGCTCCTAGGGTCCTGGAGCTCAGGCCCCACTTACTCCGAACAAAGGTTTTCACAGTCCCTCCGGGGCCCCTTTGGCACGGATCTGGATACAAATATGACCCTTCCCGATGACCCCCTCCCTTTCAAATCATGCTCCTGGATCAAACTTTATGCCTTGTAATAACGAAGACAACCAACTGGTCCTAGGCCCAGAGGCAAGGTCTGGAGAACAGCAGAGACCAAGGATGCCGGCTGCAATGTGCCCTTGGCAAAAGGAAACTCGGCGCCCCTCCCCCTCCCCCAGCCCAGCCCCCTGAACGAGGCCTGCGGCCAAGCTGGTAAAAAAGTGCCCCGGCCGGCTGCAGCGGCTAAGGGGATTAGAAGGGGGGTTGAGCGCGCCTCCAGCCTGCCCCTGCAGGCGGCCTGCGGGAGCGCAGGCTGTGAGGCGCGCCGGCGTGATACCGACCGCGGGAGCCGGGAGGAGGAGCCGGAGGTAGCTGCGGGGGGCCCCGGCCCTGGAGAAGGAAGGGCAAGAGGCTGCTCTGGCAAGGGGATGCGCCGGGAGGTGGGTGGCTGGTAGCTCCTTGTGCGGGAGGAACTAGGAGGCTCACGAAGGGCATCCCTGCCCCAGGGGGGAGGGGAGCGATGGAGCCGGGCAGCGGTGTGTAGTAAGGGCCGGAGGTGGGGGTGGCTGGGCCTCTGGAAGCTACAGTGGATCCTTCCTGCCGGTCCCGCAGACACCTTCAGCCTCTGGCAGAACAGCCACCAGTAGCCCTCTCGTTCTTGGGCCCGCGGAAGAGATATTTCAAGACCCAAGGATGGGCGGGAAGGGACTGTGGGGACCCAGAAGTCTGCACCTCGGCGGGGAGGCGGCGGGCGGGAGCTGCTCCGCAGGCGCAGGCGAGTGGGTGGGAAAGAGGGAGGGAGAGGGAGGAAGGAGGTGAGGCCGGGAAGATGCCTCTGCCGGGGGCGGGGCGGGGCCGGGGATCCGGCCGAGGGACTGCAGCAGCGCTCGGTGGGGGCGGGGGCTGCAATGTCACTCAGCCGAGGGTCAGGTGAGTGAGTCGGAGGCAGAGTCTGCCACTGCCGGGACCTTCCCCCTACCACCCAGGGTGTTAAGGGTGGAGGCGGAGGGCCGGGGACCGCAAAGCCATCCCCGAGCTGGACGCGAACCGACAGAGTTGGGAGAAGGTAAACAAGGGCCACGCCCCCTGCCGTCGCCCCGCGGGTTCACACCCGCCGCTCCGGCCGGAGCCGGTACATTTCCACTCTCAGCGCTTGTCCCCCGCCGGACTCCCCGCGCAACCCTGGAGGGGGGGCTGTCTCCAGCCCCAACCCGCACCCTAAGTGCGGGGGCTGCGCACCCTCCACACTCACCTGGAAAGGGTGTCCCCCGCCCCTCCAAGAAAACTGTGTCTAATTTGTGCAGAGCCTCTGAGCCCAAAAGCAGAGCATGCTGCCCCCGCGTGCAGCGCCCGCGTGCACCCAGCCCAGAGAGGGGGTTCAGAGCGGAGGCGGTGGCCCCCGGAAGGTGTCTGGGACCGGACCGGGTGCACGTGAGCCCAACGCGGGGTCATGTGCACCAGCTCAGCCCCGTTCGGCGCCCGGCGTGCTGCGTATCAACAAAATGAAACTCGGGGCGACAGGAAGGCTGATAGCTCCAGGTTCTGCGAGCCCCCGCCCCCAGCCGCTCCACCTCCCCCCATACCCGGCTGCAGCCGCAGCCCCTCCGACCCGCCGGAGCCCGCGGGGCAAGTTGCAGCCCTGGTGCGCCCCCGCCCGCCCGCGCCCCCTCGCCGGCCCAAGGGCGCTTTGCCGCAGTCATTAATAAAGAAGGTCGCCAGGCTCACCCTTCCAAAAGTTGCTGCACGCGCCCCTCTCCGTCTCCCCGCACTGTACTCTTTAAAACCCGACTGACCAACATGCGCAATCTCTCCCCGGGGCTGTGCATCCCCCACCCCCCGCCTGGCTTCCTAGAACAGGCAGCCAGAGAGAGAGAGAGAGCGCGAGCGAGCAAGGGAGCGAGGAGCGCCGGCAGATCTGTTGCAAAAATACAAAATAATGCTGTGGAGATGCGCAGGGCCCATCCGCCCGGGGCTGGGTCTTACCTTGCTCCGCGGTGCCCTCCCGAGGGGCGCTGCCCTCGGCTACGCGCCGCGGCGGGGGCCGGCGCGGGAAGGATGCTCCCGAAACCAGGAGCTCCCGGGGCCGGCGCGGGAGGGCGGGGGGCGCACATCCATCCGGGGTCGTGGCGAGGGAGGCGGCCCGGCCCGCGGCGTCCCTGGGCCCGCGCCCGAGCCGAGCCGGTGCCGCTAGGAGTGGGCGCAAAGTAACTCCATGGACGCTACTCACCCCCCACAAAAATAGCCTCCAACTGCGATGGCCGCGGTCGGCACCATTCACTAACCCCCTGTGTATGTTTCTGTTTCTTTTTAAACCAAGACTTCCTTGTGATCTCTTTAGAAAAAAAAAAATGTGTTGGAGTGGGGGTGGGGTGGGGGCGGGCAGGAGGAGCGAGGGAGGGGAGTAGCCACTTTCCTAATTCACTCGGCCCTCCGCTCCCCGCACCCCCGGCCCCCCTCCGCCCAGGCGTTCGGCTCCCGCGGCCGTTCAGGTAGCGTTGCGGGCCCCGGGGGAGGAGGGTGCCCGGCCCGGCCCCCTGCCCGCTCGCGCCCGGGGCCCGGACTCCTCGTGGACTCTGGGGCGCCCCCAGCCCGCCCTGTCCCCAGGGCCGGGCCCGAGCGGCGGCTGCGCCCGTGCAAGTCCCGTCAGGTCTGCTCACACTTCACACACTCACACATACCCCGCCCCTCCACTCACTCACACTTTCTGCTCACACCCCGCCCCCTTCGCACCCCAGACCCGGGCGGCGCCCCCCGCAACCTTAAAAAAAAAAAAAAAAAAAAAGAAGCAAGCTTATACTTAAAAAAATCTTTTGGCGCCATATTAATGACGTACTTAAAATTTGCCATTTCTCCCTGCGTCAAAAAGACGTTTCTTTGCAAATAACAGCCTGGAGGCGACACTCGCGGAGGAAAGGAGGTTTGCATTGCGCACCCCGCCCCCCGAGGGGCTCTGGCGCTGGAAGACCCTCGCCCTCGTCCCGGTTTCGGAATTGCTGATTTTAAAAATGTGAATAGAATAAATCGCGTGGCGTTTTGCAGCGCCAGAAGTGAGCAGAAAGTGCTGGCAGGAGCGGAGGGGAGGGGCGCGCACGAGCCTGGGGGAGGGGGCGCGGCCCTCCTCCCCCACCCACCCCGAATGGAAACTAACCTTCCGGACGGGAGAAACTTGAAATTGTGGGCGACCTCAAGGAAAGAGGGGCGGTGCGTTGAGAGGGTCCCTCCGGGGCTTGTCGCCCCCTCCCCCATCTCGGGTGCCTCCTGGCGCCCGGCGCTGCCCCGCATTTCCGGGGGGTGAGGAAAGCTGTGATGGGTGGGTGGGTGGTGGGTAGCTGCAGATCCAGACACCGACAGGAGTTTGCCCTGGGGCAACCCCTTCCCCCACGCTCGGCGCCCAAAGGGTTAAAAACCGAGGGGCAACTTCCTAGGGCTGGCATTTGGCGTAGAAGCGGGGCGCCCCCCTCCCCACCCTTCGCCGCCTCGCCCCTCCTCCTCTGGCTCCTCTTCCCGACTTGACCTTGTGGTGCACAAACAGTGCGCTCGGATCCTCGCAGTTTCTGGAAGAAGAGCCTGCGCTCGCCAGGCGGGCGGGCTGTCGGGCGGCTAGCCGGCGGTGGCGGGGCCTTGGGTCGGTTCCCGGAGCCGCGAACCACACCCACCACCCCGCCGCGCTCACCTCTCTAGGAAGGAGAAGGACTGGCCTCGTGGATGGGGAGCTGGGGGGCCACCCTCGGCCTCCTCCGAGCGCCCCCGCTGGGAAGTGGGCTGGCCTTGGGGTGGAGGTTTGGGGGACCCGAGCCCGGCCCAATCATCCCCAAAGCGTCGTTCCCAACTTTTCCTCCCCGCTCCCTCTAAGACGATCCAAAGAATTTTTTTTTTCCCACTCACCTTTGGCTTTGAAGGCACATGGGTGAATCCCTCTCCAAGACTGAAGGTTATTTATTCTTCCTTTTCCCTCCACCCCCTTCCATGGGAAGATAAATATTCAATTTACATAAGATGGCATTTATGTGACAATTAAGAAGATTCCCCGATGGAATATTGTGAACACATTTGCTTATAGGAGAAATAAATCTAATAATAAACAAATTCATAATAACAGCTCCAATCCTCCGACAGGGCGGATTGTCTACACAACAAAGAGAGATGATGGATGCTGAAATAAGCACTTTTTGCTACGAGAAAGAAATGTGAGCTCAAAGGGAGTCACTGCAACATTTCTCTTCTGTACCCTCCATTCACAAAGTGTGAAAGGTTTGTCTGGCTGAAGGAGGGGCCGGGTGTCATCACTTGAGGTGCCACCTGGCTTTTGCTCTCAGTGGTCAAGTGGAAGGATTTGCCCAGGCCAAGGTCAGGGCCTGGGAATGGGTGCTGCACGCTGGGAGTGTGGAACTGGATGGTTCTGTGCCTGTCTTCCCAGCCCAGCTTTGCCGTGGAGAAGCTGTGTGATGTGGGCCAGAAAATTCACCTGGCTGGTCTCTGACCTCTTCCTAGAATGAAGGGATTGGCCTGTTTGCTGAGAGCATCAGCTGCACATGTCCATATCCATAAAGCTGTACTGGGCCTGCTGTGGGAGTCAGGATGGACAGTGCACCTGATAACTTTATTGGGTGCCTATTCTGGAGGGGGTGCATTATTTTAGTGCAGGACATTGAATCCAGGACCTTGCTTGCTAAGCAACTGTTTTACGACTGAGCTGTTATCCCATGCCCGTGCCTGTGTTTTTTGGGGAAAGGTGAAAACGCCTTCTGAAAGTTTCAAACACTGGAAAACCTGGGGGCAGTGATCTGTCTCATCCGCCATGAGGACATATGCTGGAGCTCCCAGACCAGGCCTAAGGAAGGGCCAGGAGATAACTGATAAGTGGTAGGCTTTCATGGTCAAGGTCCAGGCAGCAGCCTCAGCCACGTGTACAGGGTGCCGAAGAAGGCCTCAGGGGACAGACGCACAGTCCAAGAGGTCTGCATTGGCTGGCGCAGGTCGAGGGGGTGTTAAAATGCCTGGGAGGACACCACAGGCTCCTCCTCCTGGCTCTCAGGAGGCCTGAGCTGGCATGGGGAAGTGTGCTTTGGCAAGCAGTTATAAAATGACCTCAAGGGATGGAAACGGGGCGGGACCATGTCAAGAGCACCTGCTCGGTGCTGTGCCCCCCGTGAACTCTTCCATTTTATTCTCATTAAAAAAAAAAAATCTTATTTGTCCAGAACAGTTTAGTGGCTTCCTAACAGCTGATGGTAGTGGCAGAAAAGGCACCCTGGTCTAGCTATCTCCAAGACCTAGTGGTTCCCATGTTTTGGCACTGTTAGAAATAAAAGAAGTATTATCATTTTAGTTTGACTGGGGATGGGGGATCTGATAGCTATCTTGGCGAAAGACCGTTGTGGGAGCAGCACCTTGGCTCTGAGGCAGTTCCACGGGCCAGGATGAGGCCCAGACCCCCGAAGAGTCCTTGGAAACCCCTTCTTGTATAGGACCAGAAGACCTTCATAACCCTATGTCCCCTCCGCTTCTGCCCCTCGGAGGTTGACCTTGGTAGTGTTAATAAAATGATCAGATAAAGCTGATTATAACTTCTTACCCTTCCTGAAAGTCTCACAAATCATTAACTTTTTGCAGGAAAAAAAAAAATGAGAAACAAGCTTTGGAGGAGATATAATCCCTCATTTTGTTCACTGAGAATGTGTTGAGGGTCTTCTATATTCTGGGCTGCATTCTAAGTGCTTGGGGGCGGAGCTCAAACGGGACGGACACAAAATCCTAGTCTTGCAGAACTGACTTTCTAGAGGAAGGAGATGTACCATTGAAAAATAAATAAATGAGAAATGAATTGTTTGATGGTAATTAAGTGCTACAGAGAAAAATAAAGTCACCCAAAGCAAAGGGGGACAATTTTAAGTAGAATAGTTAGGGAACATCTCATCAATTTTAATTTTTCTTTTGTAGTACTGGGAATTGAACCCTAAGCCCAGTACATGCTAGGCAAGTGCTCTACCTATGAACTATATTCCTAGCCCTTTTTAAAAACTTTCATTTTGAAATAGTTGCTCAAGAAGTTCCTCCTTCCTCAGCCTCCTGAATAGCTAGGGTCACGGGTCCTGAATAGCTGGGGTCACGGGGTATGTACCACAATGTCTAGTTTGAGAGAATGGCTTTTGAGTAAAAGAAGGCGAAGCAAACCAGGTGTGGCAGTGCATACATGTAACCCCATTGCTTGGGAGGCTCAAGCAGGGGGATTGCTGTAAATTCAAATCCAGCCCGATCTACATAGTGAGTTCAAGGCCAACCTTGAACTTAACTATGTTAACAGATCTTGGCTCAAAAAAAAAAATGGTAAAGGAGTGAACTGTGGGTTGTATATGTGTAAGTGAGGGTATTTTAGGGGAGAGCTTTTGCTACTAGGGCTATTTAATCTGGAGTCCTCAGACATAAAGATAAGGGCTGTGGATAGAACTCAAGAGATCTTGACCTTCAATGAGGAAAAAAAAATCTTTCTCTTCACCAATTAAAATGCAGCATGTTTCATTATAAATATAGTGAGTGAATTAACAGCACCTGTGATATTGTTGCTAGTACCAATCACATATTTTCATATCACATTACAGTTGTTACATATACCTTAAAGAACAGTATTACACTCATCTCTACTTCAAAATTATGCTGCTAGTTCTTATAATTTAATGAATTAATAAAGAAGCACATACATATATTACTACATTACACATTGGTAAAATATTTTGAAGGTTATATTTCAGTATAATTGGTTTTCATTGTAACGTATAAATTGAGGGATCTTAAACTCAGGAAGAGTCCACGGGCTTCACAGAGTCTCAGAGTCTGTGGCACACGCATAAAAGGACCAAGGGCCCTCGGCTCCACAGACGCCAGCAGGAGCGAAAGTGCGAGGGCTCTGACACGGCACGTGAGTGCCTTGGACAAGGAAGAGGGCTTGTAGGACATGCTTAAGAATTTGGCTTTTGCCAAAGAGTGACATGATCTGACCTGGATTTTGCAGGTCACTTGACTGTCACATGGGGAATGGACAGAAGGGAGAAGACTGAGGCAGGAAGAACGTTTTACCAAGTGGTCATCTAATGAACCAGGTGAGATGACCGTAGAGTGCAGAGCAGCAGAAATGTCGACAGGTGGTCCAAATCTATGTGCTGACAGACTTTGCTGAGGGAATGGGAGAGAAAGAAGTTCAGGATGACTACAAGGGTTTCATCTTATGTCAGTGGAAGAATGGAGTTACCATTAACTAAGATGAGAGAAACTGAAAGAGTAGGTTTGAGGAGAGGATTAGGGTCTCTGTGCTGGCCAGGAAGCTCGAGGTGCCCTTAGGCACTGCAAGGTTGGGAGGTCCAGTCTGGAAGATGAAGACTTACTAGTAAAAATACCACTAAAAGAGAAGCATCTAGAGAGATAGGAGGGATGTCGTCCATGCCACAGGTGTCTCGGGAGGGGGGGAAGCCCTGTGTCCACAGCGGAGGACAGCTAAGCTGAAGATTGAGAATTGATCCTCAGGTTCAGCTTGGAGGTCACTGGTGACCTTGATGGAGCCGATTCAGTGGAGGGGCACAAGCCAAAGCGTGACGGGACTGGGCGCAGGAAAGAGTGGAAAGTTTGTCTTTGTTACAGTTTGTCCCAGGATATTACCTAAAAATGAACTATCCTGTGCACATGTTTGTCTGTTAATGCATGTAGAGATGGATAACCAAGTAGCCTGAGAATTCACTTTAAACAACTTTGGAGCAGGATATGATCATGCAGGCTCGTAGTCCCTGCTGCTAGGAAGCTGAGGCAGGGGGATTGCTACAAATTCAAAGCCACCTTGGACCACATGGTGAGTTCAAGGCAAGCTGGAACTACATAGCAAGATCTTGTTTCAGAAAACCAAAATAAACATTTTTTTAAAAAACTTTTGTTGAGAATATTCTGTTAGGCATGATGAAAGAGGTTACAGATTCTGAGGAAAATAAAAATACTGACCATTTGCGGAGAGTTCACAATCTAGCTAACTCTGTGCACAAGTGAAGTATGCTCAAAGTCTTACAGGTCACCCAATTGAAATAGCTTGAACATCAGTTTTTCCAGTATAACACTCAATAGAATTTAGACTGTGAGGTGCAAGGCTAGAGGTTTAGCTCAGTGACACCACATCTGCCTCTCAAGCTCAAGGTCCTGACGGTCCCTGGTTCTGATAAAAAAGGAAGCTTGGGGAGGTCTCAGAGTTAGTTTAAGTCTTGTCTCTACTGTCCACCAGCTCCTTAGCTTTTTACCATCCATGCCACCATTTCCTCACCAACAAGGGTTCTGGAGGGCAAGTATGAGGTAGGGCTCCAAGATCAGTGTTTTTAATGAGAGAGAGAGAGAGGGAGAGAGAGGGAGAGACTTTCATTCTTGGCCCTGAGGATTGCGTTCTATAACTCAGTTTCTCATCTCCAGACGTTTTTAGAATTTTGAAACAGGGTCTTGCCCAGGCTGGCCCCACATTCGCGATCTTCCTGCCTCAGCCCCTCAAAAGTAGCTGGGATCTTCTGAGTGCACTGCCACGCCAGCCCTACATTATTCTTTTTTTTTTAGGTTTTTTTTTTTTTTTAGGTTTTTTGAGACAGGGTCTCGCTTTGTGGTTCAGGCTGGCCCTGAGCTCAGCCTCAAACTCACATCACAGCAATCCTCCTGCCTCTGCCTCCCGAGTGCTGGGATTACAGGCGTGAGCCACCACGCCCGGCACTGTGGTATGTGGTACTGGTTGCTGCTGGGCTTGAGTCTCCACACCCAGTATTGTTATGTGGTTACCGGGGAATCGAACCCGGGCCCTTGCGCTTGCAAGATAGGCGGCCGGAACCACTGAGCTAACTCCCCGGCCCAGCCCTACATTATTCTTAATGCCCTTGGCAGTGGACACACTTTGTGGAGCAGGACTAGGTGGTTCTGACACTGCGCTGGCACCCAGTCATTGCTCATCGGACAATAGCTCTGCTTCCCGGAGCCTTTATTGGGAACAAAATAATCATTTTCAATGACTTGTGATTAGTGTCCAGAAGCAGAGGTCCAGCATACC
This sequence comes from Petromus typicus, assembly GCA_004026965.1. Lineage (NCBI taxonomy): Eukaryota > Metazoa > Chordata > Mammalia > Rodentia > Petromuridae > Petromus > Petromus typicus. Next base: position 28,659 of record PVIR01010417.1, on the reverse strand, counting down.
TTAAGCGCTTTAATTGGAAAAAATAGCCCAAGATTGTTCAACACTCATGCACTGAATATTTATTGAGGGCCTGCTATGTTCCAGGCAGTATTTAAGAGCTAGAGAGACAAAAAATATGAGTCAGTCATTTGTTGGAGTCATCAAGGCAGGCAGCAGCCCTGCGTGTCAGCCTGGTCCCCAGCAGCCGCCCCTGCCTGGTGAAAAGCCCTCCTGGTGGCAGCTGCTAAGGAAGTTGCTGGTGTTGCTTGTCCAGTGAAGACAGCTCGCCACTCACTGGGATCTTGAGCAGGTGCAGATTCTGATGCCTGAGGTTTGGGCAGGGCTGCGCTCCTTTCTTTTTTTCTTTTTTTCTTTTTCTTTTTTCTTTTTTTTTTTGAGACAAGGTCTCACTTTGTAGTTTAGGCTAGCCCTGAGCTTGCTATATAGCCCCGGGAAGCCTGGAACTCAGCAATCTTCCTGCCTCTGCCTCCCTAGTGCTGGGATGACAGGCATGAGCCACCATGCCCAACACAGTGATATGTGGTTCTGATTGCTGATGGGCATGAGTCTTCATGCCCAGCATTGTTGTATGTGGTTACTGGGGATCGAACTCAGAACCTTGCACTCGTAAGGCAGGTGCCAGAACCACTGAACTAAATTCCTAGCCCGGCGCTGCATTTCTCACAAGCTCCCAGCTGACCCTGATGCTTCAAGGTCATGAGTCAACCCCAAGTCACAGTTCAGAGCTTAGGGGACTGGGCTGAGGCCTACCCTCCCCCCTGGGCTCCTGGGGTGTCCTGAGGGAGAGACAGGTGGTTTGCTCACACTACCTTCCAAATCCCCCGTCTCGGAGTCCAGTCTTTCCCCTCCCAGCCCTGCTCAGTGGCGTCCTAAAGAGGACGAGTGATCATCCTTTTGGCCACTTAGTGAATATTTCTTGGGCATCTACTAATCTGCCAAGACCTGTGCAAAGCACAGCAGGTTGATGGCAGCTTCGGCCTCTCCGGGGCTCCCAGCAGGAAGCGCAGCCGGATGTGGGGCAGAGGGAAAAGCTGCCCAGGCTATCTGTGGCTGGAGACCTGGATGGCCCTGTCCCCAGGAGACCTCCCGATGAACTCCCAGCCGGACCTCCCATCCCTTCTCAGTCTCCAGACCTCAGCCGCAGATGGCAGAAGGCAAGAAGATCCTACGACCTGCGAAAGCCTCCCACAAACTGCTCGTGAGTGTGGCCAGAGGGAAGTGTGAGGCGTCCGCTCTAAGCTGGGGGCTGCCCAGTCCAAGAACCGCAGAACACCAGCACTGGGTCAAGTTGAGCGGTGCAAGCCAAACCCTCTCCCTGTTCCAGAGTTTCTGATAAAGCAAAGCTAACCTCCCTCCATCTGATGGCTCGTCCTTTCCATGTACTTACCTGTGGTGAGTGTGCACTTAAAACCCCATCTACTAGGAGGCTAAAACAGGAAGATTACAAATTCCAGGCCTGGACAATTTAGTGAGACTTTGTTTTAAAATAAAATTAATAAGCCCAGGGATATAGCTTAGCAGAGTGCTTGCCTAGCATGTTTGAGACCCTGTGTTCCACCCAGGTAAAACATTAATAATAATAATGTGGTGTTGCATGCTTGTGATCCAGCACTGGGGAGGCTGAGGCAGGAGGATCAACATGAGTTCACCAGAGACATGGATGGCACCAGCCAGTTCATAGCATGCGTGCAGTATAGAGCATGTTGGTAACCCTAGGGATCTCCTGGAGGAGGAACTTCCCTTTGTCTAGGAAAATGTATTAGGAGCCATCTTAGAGGACAGTGAGCCCTGCAATGGGCACATGTTGGAAAGAAGAGAACAGAGCATGCCATTTGACCTCTAGGGTGGTCACAGGACTGCTCCTCAGTGAAAAGCTGAAGCCACATTAGCATTCCTCGCTCCAGGACCAACTAAATAAAGCTCAGTGTGAGGAGAAAGGAGGAAGGTAAGAAGGGGCATCATGTGGTTTTGTACATCTGGTATAGAAAAAGCCCTGCAAAAACTGTTACGTGACAAGTGGATTTCAGTGTCCCACGTACTATATGATCTACACGCAGTAAAACACACTACAAAATGAAGGTTGGGGAGCAGAGCCTAGGACCTTGTGCATGCTAAGCAGGTGCTTGGCCATGGAGCCACAACCCTAGCCCCAAAGTGAACATTTTTATTTGAATACCTAAAGACCACACACACACACACACGCATGCACGCACACGTAATTTAAGGAAATAAAAGACCTGAAAAAATACACCAAAACAATAACTGGTCTGTGTTTGAGTGCAGAGAGACAGACTGGGAATGGGTGAGGGGCTGGGGCCAGGGAAGTGGAGAAGGGAAAGAGGAGGGAGTTGACTTGTGGTTTCTCGAGACCCCAAGAAGCCCTGTGCTGTGGGGTGGTGCTGGCTGCCCCCAGCTGCCTGGAGTCCTCTGGAGACCAGAGCATTGTGGGATTGACCCACACTTCTCCTGGACAGCTGCCTTCCGGGCTAAGCCACGCTCTCCCCGCACAACCCAGGCTTGTTTGGTTCTCTCTGGGCCCTAGGGTCAGGGTCACCCTGGGCTGAACCAGCTAGGCCAACCTCAACCCCAAGTGCATTCCAAAGCCTGCTCAGGGAGGTTGGGCTCCAGCAGGTGCCCAGAGAAGCCCCACTTCCTGTGGCAAGGATGAGTTGGGAAGCAGGGCGTTCAGAACGATTTCCCTGCTGTGCCATTTTTGCCCCAAACATCTTGTTTGTGCTTTCCTGGCCAGCAGGCTCCAAGGGCAGCAAAGATGGGGTAATTCATTGCCCAATGGATGCTGACTGGTTCATAAGAACTCACACTGCAACACTGTGGCCTGGCTGCAAGGAAAAGGGCGGCTGCTAGGGCTTCGGTGCTAGGCCTGGAGGGATGTTGGTGGGAGCCAAGTGCAAGTATAGATTTGTGCCACTCTGGGCCCAACCCCCAGCTGGCATCAGGCTACAGAGATATGATAGGCGAGGTCCCTGCCCTAAGGATACACAGAAAGTGAGAGGGACAGAGTAGATTTGAACAGAGTCGAGTATTGGCTGGAAACACAGTTTGGTACAGGCAGAAGCAGTAAAGCCCACCGGCCCGGGGACTCCTCACCCAGTCCAAGCTTCATTAGAGGGTCACTGGGCAGGGCTGCCGGTCCGAGGTAGCTGGCATGGCGCCTCCTTCAGGCATTGGTGAGCAGCTGTACCTCCCTCAAAGCCTTGAGAAAGCCACTTGTCATGATGGGGCGGCCCAGGCTCGATGCCTAAAAGATGTCCAGGTCCTGCAGCTCTGGTAGGAGACAGGCAGCTCCAAATGTGCTCCCTAGGGTTGGGCAGAGCCCTGGGCATCAATGGGGACTTGATGCCCGTGCTGCCGAGACACTCAGAAGCAAGGAAACTCTTGTGGAGCTGAGCCCCAGCGAGGCTGGCTACAGGCGCCATCTGCCGCACAGCTCCGGATGGTGAGCTCTGTACAGCGGAGAATCCTTGCACTGCCCTAGCTTCCGAGTTGGGAAAGAGAGGCAGACTGGGGACCGTGCTGGGTGGCAGCGACTTCCTGAGACAGCATCTGCCCTAGATGTCCACTTCCTTTGTCTCCAACCCCAGTCTGCGCTTGGAGGGGCCGGATGTGGCCAGTGCTCCGGCTGGCGAGGCTGGGAGGACATGCCTGAAGGAAGCAGGCAGCATCCTCGCTACCACACGGTGGGGAGGCGACATTCCTGGGTTGGAACCAAGATGAGGTAGGACGTGAGTCATTGCTGAGGCGTCTGCTAGGGCCCTTTGTGTGCACAGAGGGAGGAGGAAGCCAGGAAGTACCTGCTAGTGTGGGGGCTGGAGGAGGAGAGAGGGTGCGCATGTATGTGCATTTGTGTGTACACACACATGTGCTTTGTGTCCACACATGGCCGAGAGCACAACTCTGGAGTCTGCATCTTCTGTGCTGTTTGCCCAGACAGCCTAAAAATAATTTCCATTCAACTCTAAGATCTGTTATTTATACACAAAATGCTTGCCCAGCATATATGCTTTTCTACCCACATTTTATCTCTGATCAACATCAAGTTAAAATGAGTGTGCATTATTTATGCAGATTCAGGATGGCTGGTGAGTGAAAGGCAGACTAGAGCACCTGCCGCCGCGGGGCCGGGAAGCCCACAGCGGCGTGGTCCCTGAGGGTGACGAGGCTGGGGTGCACACGCCTTAATGGAGATGGCGCTGATGGTGACAATGGTATGACAGAAAAGGGCTCTCCATGGCCCTTGGGGTGGCTGCCTCTCTTCTCCCCGCATGTGACACAGCAGTGGACACACGGCAGGTGCTGATGCATCTTTGCTGAGTTCCTTTGTAGATGGGAGAGAGGAGCCATGGATGAGACAGCTGTGCACATGTGGAGCTGGGTGACGGAGATCTCATCACAGACTCAGGTGACGAAATGATAGGCTGAGTTTAAGGTCAGTTTACTAGAGAAACGGCAGAGGGAGGCTGAGGCAAGTACCAGACTGGAAGAGAGAGATAAAAGCCAGGTGGGAATAATAGATCGATATATCACTTGCTGGTACTCGAGAAAATGGTAGAAGAGATAAACTATGGCCCAGTGAGAGGTCAACAGATCTGTAGTTAGATCCAAATAGGTGGGTAGACAGGTAAGCAGAGACAGAGCCCGAGAGGAGGAGAGACAGCCTAGGGACAAGACAGAGCACTGTGAGGCTAGAATAATGTTTATGCTGTCCTCCCTGGAGCCGGTGAACACGGTGACTACTTGCAGATATGGTTAAGGGCCTTGCACAGGAAGATTTTCGTGGGATAGCTAGATGGGCTGAGCACAGTCACAAGTCCTGTCATCGCCCATCTTTCCCTGTGTTCCAGCCTCCCCTGTGGGTTTTTGTCAGTTTGTTTCTTTGTGATGCTGGGCATCAAACCCAGGGCCTCAGCAATACTAGGCCGGCCCTCCATGACTGAGCTATAGCCCTCGCCCTTTTTTTCTTTTCTCAGTCATGTCAGACTCGTTGCTACCTCTGGGACTTAGTTCTTGTTTTCTCTTGTCTTTCATCATTAGATCTCAATTTCAGATGAGAGGTATCTCCCAGCTTCCAGAGTTTTTTCCTGAAGCCTTTGAGTACACTCTGTTCCGAGGGCCTGGTTTGGGGCAGCAGGATGTCCAAGCTCCTCGCCTGCACTGGCTGGCACCATCCCCAGCCCAAGTCCCGCCCAAGGTTGCGGGATGGAGCTGTGTGCATGAGTCATCCGGCCACAGACACAGTCCTCTTGTTGGAGGGACCTGAGCAGTTATGTTGTGGCTGACTCTGAGGCCAATGGCCCAGTTGAAAGGGAAAGTTAGGAATTTTCCCAAATTCTTCAGAATCAAACTAATCCAGGAGGGAACTTCAGAGTGGAGGAGCTGGACACAGCCTGTGTTCAAGACCCTGGAACCTCTCTGAGGACTTCCATGCCCCGGGCACAGCTGGGCCAGGCTGTGGAGGAGTAGTTGGCACGGCCAGTGTCGAACAGCTGGCATCTCCTGCATCTTTCCTTCTTGTGCCCTTCACTGAAGGAGCACCGGTCTGCACCAGGTAAAACACTGCCCTGCTACAGACGGGCACAGGCTGGCCAGCACACTGTGCAGCTCTGCAGTGAGAGCGGGCACAGAGCAGAGTGCAGCCTCCTGCTCTTCTAGGGGGACTGATAACAGAAACCTCTCCGGATGTCGAGGCTGGAAGTCTGAAATCCAGAACAGACAAGGCCGTGCTCCCCTAAGCCTTCAGGGGAGGAGCCGGCTTCGCTCCTCCCAGCGCTCGCCCTGCAGCTTCACGTGTCCTTGACTGGTGGTAGCATCACTGGGGCTCTGCCTTCATCTCCACGTGGTCCTCCACGTTTGTGTCTTCACATGGCTTCGTGTCTGTGAGTCCAAAGTTTCCTTTTTCTATGAACTACGGGGGGCAGATTGTGGGTTTGCACGTGTGCAGCAAATGCTCTGTTACTTTGCCTCACCCCCAACCCTTTTTCTGTTTTTATTTTGAGACAGGTACTTGCCAAGGTGTTCAGACTGGCCTTAACCTTAGGATCCTCCTGCTTTAGCCTCCCAAAAGGTGGGATTATAGGCATGCACCTGTGTCCAGCTCAGAATATCCCTTCTTACGAGGACACCATTTGTACAGGGTTAGGATCTGCTGTAACGACCTCACGTTAACTCTGTTAAATGGAGGTGAGGACTTTGCCACTTATGCAGTGAGGACCCAGTGGCCAGAGGCTGGGAAGGGCCAGAGCTCAGGGCTGGAGGTCACCTACAGTCGACATGTCTCCCATCTCCCCTGGGAGACCTGCAGGTCCTCCCCCTGCCGGCACACTCCGCACAGGCTCCACTCCCACGGCTGGTTCCTGGGCTCTGACAGCGTCTCTCCCTCACTTGGCAGCCGCCTCTGCAAGCAGCCCTCCTGCCGACCTGGAGGAGCAGGAGCCTCCATCCACCATCGGGCTCTGGGTGTCGACTGCATGGATCCCAGCGGGCATCTCTTTCCCGGTCGCCTCCTGCCCCAGGCCAAGCCTACCCTCAGAGGCTTTGAACACAGTCCCTCAGTGGTTTGAAGCTCCATCTCCACTGTCTCTGTCAGCTTCTCCCCAGACTTGGATGTCCCCACGAGGGGGCAGGTGACACTTGGGAGGTAGAACTGTTAGACATAAACAGCCCTGACTGTGGGGCCATCCTGTCGCGTGGAGCCCTATGGAGCCCACTGGACCCAACCTGTGACCAGGGCCGCAGTGGAATACAGTCCAGCAAGGCCACTGGGGACCTGCAGAAAACCCCAGACCAGCCACCTCCCTTACCCAGCTGCTGCCAGTGTCAGACTTCACCATTAGCCAGTCTGACAGCATCTACTCGGGGCAGGGCACAGCCCCCCAGGGAGACTGCCCGAGCGGCATGGTACTTGCCTCAGAGCTGGCAGCTGGGTGACATCTCACTCAAGTCCTGAGGGAGACTTGCCACCCAGGCACGGGAGAGGCTGCTCTAGAGGTGACAGGATGCAAGGTGAAGGGCAGCTGAGCCAGCCAGGGCAGCTCAGTGCCCAGAAGAGGCTCTGAGGCCCCGGGCTGTGCACCCAGCTCTCTCCCTCCCACCTTCCATGTCTGCTGCCTCCCTGCGGGGGCTCTGCCCCTCTGCACACACTCCCTGGGGCTGGCTGTTGGTGACCTTTGGACTCGGGAAGCTGGGGCCCAGGGCCCACACCCAGGCGGAGCTCCCAGAGAGAAGGGAGAGGCCCAGAGCTGTCACTCCTTGGCCTCTTAGCCAGGCAGGGCAGCCCCATGGGTCCCAACCAGCCAGTCCTGTTCTGCCCTTTCTCCAGGGGGAGGAGCTGAGTTCTGAGAGGGTGGGGAGAAGGCAGGGAAGAGGCAGGGCCCAGGCTGGCCACAGGCACCCTGCTGCCTACCTTCAGCACCTCCTGCATCCCAGAGGGCCTGAGGGGCAGCGTGGGGAGATGGACACCCTCCCCACCAGGCCCTTGGGGCCCAAAAGACTGATTTAGGAAGGTGAGCTGGCTCTGTCTAATGAGAACTATTTCAAGCTTGCAATAATCAAGTCTCTCTGCCCCAAATAGCCAGATAATGGAAGCCAAATGTCTGCAAGGATGGTTTGGCTCCTGGGGCCTGGATGTCTAGTGCAGTCACATGTCAGGGTCAGGAGCTGAGATTTAGTCCCACTGCAGCTTCCAGGCCTCCTCTTCCGTCCCCTTGCACTGTTCAGGACTGGCCCAGGGCGGCCCCCACAACTGCCACCCATCCCATCCCTGACACTGGTCCCTGTCACTGTTAAGTCATGGACTGGCATATATGAGCAAAAAGCACTTTTTTTTTAGCCTCAGCCTCCTAGGGCCCTAAGATTACAGGTGTGGACTTCTAGGCTGCTCAAAAATGCTTCTTCAATGAAGGCTATGCAGAGAAGGCATGATGTCCCATGAAGGATAAGGAATGCCCAGGAGTTTGACCCAGCCTGACCCTCCTGCTCAGAGGAGGCTGCCGGCCTGTAGGCCTCGTCTGAGCCTGTGTTGGGGTCCAGGTCTGGTCTGGGGCATCTGTTTGGGCTTCTCTTCCCAAAACCACTTGCCAGCTGTGTTACTATGTCCCCTTTGAGGGGACCACACCCCGGTCCTCTGCTGAGGCCGGTCAGATGCCACTGAGTCCTCACAGGGGACGAGGGAGGCCACACACATGAGGCTTGAGGTCCACAGTCTGAACCCTGAGTGTGGCGCCCAGGCCTAGGCAGGGAGGGTGCCCCCTTGGAGGAGAAGGGCCAGTGTCCCGCTCAGTGCAATCCTGCTTCTTGTCCAGCTTCCACAACAGGCTTGCAGAGACCGTCATCTAGGAACCGTGGAACATGCTCCTTGTCTGGGGGCTCTGTCCCCGTGCTCCAAGCCTCAGACCTCTGAGAGTCCATCAGGAAAGAGGAGCACTTTGTCCACATACCCTCAGCTTCTCTGTGAGGCTGGCAGCCTCCTGTGGCCTTGGAGCCCCCCATCTAACACAGGGGTCTGGGAAATCCACAGTGGTAGCTGTGTGACCTTGAGGAAGGTACTGGATCTCCTCGGACTTCATTTACGTTACTTCAGAACTGGAAATAACGACAGTTCCTCTCTAAGAATCCTTGTGAAGCTTGAATGAAATCTTGCAGGGCCAGGCACACATCAAGTGTTTAGCAGGCAGGTGGCATGAGTCTCCTTGTCGTCTGTGGGTCCACCTTTTCTCCTCCATCCCACAAATCAGACTGGGCTCCTTCCTCACCCCCCTAGTCTGCAGTGGGGGCTGCTCAGGTCCTGCTCCTAAGCAAGTAGAAGACAGGGGTGTGGATCTGCCCATCCTATTCCCTGTGAAAGTGGGGAACCTGGCACTGTCCTTTTGGCCACCATTCATGCTTCTAATTCAAGCAGATTTCAAGAATTGATGTTTGTGTAGAAGAAGCCAAAGCCAAGAAGCAGAGAGAGTGAGGAAGTCATTCAGAGCCGCCCAGTGAGCTCTCCTCCTTCCAGCTCAATAGATCTCATCTCAGTAGCCTTGTCCACTCCGGCTTTCCCGTTCAGAGAAAGCAAGTAACAGAATGGAGCCAGCCCCGGCCGGAACACCCTGGGCAGACCGTGGGCTGCCGGAGACGTTACCGAAGTCGATGATGATTCAACTTCCTGCCTTTTGAGAGCTCCCAGACCACAGAGGTTTTCTTGCTCGGAGGACGGGCCACCTCCCTGTGGAGGTCCAGCCACAATGGGACACAGCCAGCTACAATGAGCAAGGGACAGGCTGTGCGTGGGGCAGAACCCAGGGCTCACTGCAGAGTCCCAGCGGGCTGCCTCTGGAGTCTGCCACTCTTTGAGTTAATGATTACCCCATAGGGTGCCCCATCATTGACTGGCCAAGGGCTGTGCTGGTTTTAGTCCCCCTCAAATCCCTTATCTTAGGAAATGTTGGCCACTCTATTACCAGGCATGACATGACCTCATGTCCCAGTGACTCTGGGGAGAACATTCTAGAAGCAAGAATAGTCAGACTACAGCCTGAGGGTCAGACCTGGCCTTCTGCCTGTTTTTTGTACAACCCATGAACTAAGAATAGTTTTCTCATTTATAATGGTTGAAAACAAAGTTAACGAAGAAAAATACTTCATGACATGTAAAAATTGTATGAAATTCAAATTTCAGTGTGCATAAATAAAGCAACAGAGCCATGCTCAACATTTGCATATAGTCTCTGGTGGCTTCTGCTCCAAGGCAGAGCTGCGCCCTGCAGCGCAGACCTTAGGGACCAGGGACAGCAGAGCCCACACGGTTTTCCAGTTGACCCTTTCCAGTAACCATTTGCCAGTCTCTAGGTAAAGGTGGGCAAAGGGTGAGTGTGCGTGGGCAGGCAGGAAACTCCGATCAGGGGAAGGAGCCAGAGATTAGAGGGGTGGGAGTGATTCCATAGCACAAAGCCAAGGTTCAGAAGATTAGCTATGAAAATGGAGGCAGAAACACAATGCTGATTTCTTTTAAGACTCAGTTTTCCCCTCCGCAAGGTGGGGTGAAGATAGAGCAGTTGGAAGCCGTCTGCTTCTCTCTTGCCCCACTCTCATGGGCTGAGTCTCTTCTTCTCTGGCAAACCAGTCATCCAGGGTCTGCTGTGTGACTGAGGATGAGTCCTGTCTGCCCTGAGCCACACCTGAGGTTCCTGCAGCCAACAGAGTAGGGGCCTCTTTGCTCTGAGGGGGCTGAGCCAGGTCCTGCTGCAAGCTGAGGAAACTCCCCCCGTCCGCACATTGAATGAGGGTCCAGCCGCACTGAACAGGGTCCAGCAGGGTGCACTGAGGGCCTCCTGGGAATGGAAAGTGCAGACATTTGGTTTTATCCAGAGCTTCAGGCTGGGAAACTCTCCCCACTGAGAGCAGGTGCAGGTGAGACCAGTTCCCTGCCCCTCCCCCCCAGCCCACTTAGGCGAGCCACATGGGAAACTTGTTCAGGGCACAGCAGGGCCTTGGGGCTTGTCGAGCTGAGCCATGATAACCTGGCTGAGGTCAAGCAATGGAGAAAGATTCTGGTGAACCTGGGGCCAATGCCCTGTGTAATGCGGGTCGTAGTCCAGACCTTCACCCGCCCCTGCCCTGGCCTGCACGGAAGTGCGCTTTCCTCTTCTCCAGAGGGATCAGGAAGAGGACATGTGAGCAGCATGCTGCGTGCAAGGCTGTGGGAAGCCGGTCGGATGGAGTCGCTCTGCTCAGGCAGCGCAAGGCATGTCAGCCCCCTGCAGGCCTTCCAGGTGCCTCTGATACTGTGTGCATCTTCCTGGGGAGAGTCACCTCCCTGCCTGGCTCTCTCTTCTGTCCCTATAACTCTGGTTGCTGACATAAGATCTGAGGACTTTGGACAACACAGGTAACTAAGGGTCAGCAGAAGTTAGTCATGAAAGAGCAGATCTGTTTCTGGGCTTGCCTTAGAATTCCTACCTGGGGTAAACTGGATCAGAGGAATCATTTATTTATTTTTTCAATGCTGGGGGTCAGATCCAGGGACACTGTACCACTGAGCTACATCTGCAATTCTTCTTTATCTTATTTTGAGACAGGATCACACTAGGCTGTCCAAGTCTGCCTCAAACTTATCATCTTACTGCCTCAGCTTTGCAAGTAGCTGAAATTAGAAGCATGTACCACCATATCCAATAATTGTTTTCAGATAACTTGCTTTGCAGTTCAGGTTGGTCCTGAGCTCAGCCTTAAACTCAGCAATCCTGCCTCTGACCCCCAAGTGCTGAGATTACAGTAGTGAGCCACCACGTAGCATTGTGATAGTGGTTCTGATTGCTGGTGGGTGTGAATCACCACTCTTGGCTCTGGTGGTATGTGGTTATCAGGGATCGAACTAGAGACCTTGTGCTTGTAAGTTAGGCGCCAGAACCACTGGGGTAAATCCCTGGCCCTCAAGTAAACTTTTTATTGAAGTATAATACACTTATAAAAACTGATCATGAATAGACAGACAGGTCGTGTGGTCACACCTGTAGGGCATCACTCAGGACATTAAAACAGGGTGACCCTACTTGTACCCCAATTGGGTGGTCACTATCCTGGTCTCTAACACTGTAGATTACTTTTGCCTATTTCTGAATTGCATGTGAATAGATTTTATAGTATAGACTTTTTTTGTTTTTTGAGACAAGGTCTCACTTTTGTAGTTCAGGCTGGTCCTGAGCTCAGCCTTGAATTCACAGCAATCTTCTTGCCTCTGCCTCCCAACTGCTGGGATTACAGGCTGAGCCACTACACCCAGCACTGTGATATGTGGCTGGTGGGCTTGAGTCTCCATGCCCAGCACTGTTGTATGTAGTTACCAGGGATCAAACCTAGGCCCTTGCACTTGCAAGGCAGGCACAGAACCACTGAGCTAAACCCCTATCCCATATCTACCTTCTCATGTTGAATGAGATTTACTCATGTTGTTAAGGATAAAATACTTTGCTTGGTCTTATTACTGTATTACATTTTATGACTATACCACAATTTATTTATCATCCCACTGTTGATGGAAATTTGGGATCTTTCCAGCTGTTACAAATTATTCATGTCTTTTGGGACACACAGTGTGCTTCCCACTGGGAATATACCTTTCAGAGTGGAGTTGTTGGCCCTCAGGTGTGCCCGTGTTCTGCTTTACATGGGGTTGATTTTTTTCCCCCACCAGTACTGGGACTTGAACCCAGAGCCTTCCATATGCTAAGCAAGCACGGTAGCACAGAGCTACATGTCCAGCCCTTTTACAAAATTTTATTTTGAGATGAGGTCTGACTTAGTTGCCCAGGGTGGCCTCAAACTTCTGACCCCCTTGCTTCAGCCAGATGAGTAGCTGATATTACAGATGCGTAATGTGCTTTTTAAAAGAGTAGCCTGAAGGGGCCAGGGATTTAGCTCAGTGGTTCCAGCACCTGTCTTGTAAGCGCAAGGGCCCGGGCTTGATCCTCGGGAACCACACAACAATACTGGGTGTGGAGACTCACGCCCAGCAGCAACCAGTACCACATACCACAGTGCTAGGAGTGGTGGCTCACGCCTGTCATCCCAGCACTCGGGAGGCAGAGGCAGGAGGATTGCTGTGATGTGAGTTTGAGGCTGAGCTCAGGGCCAGCCTGAACCACAAAGCGAGACCCTGTCTCAAAAAACCTAAAAACAAAAAAAATAAAAAATAAAAAAACTAAAAGAGTAACCTGAAGCTTTTGGTGATATTTCTAGAATTCCTTATATTAGTGGGGAAAAGCAACAGCTCAACCCATTTCTCAGGCTGCCAAATATTGCTGGCCAACTCCCCAAGAGTCCGTGGATGCTGCCCGCAGCCTCTGTGAGCCCCCGGCTAGTGGGGAGCTTGAGGTCTGCCGGGCACACGTGTGCCTGCCTCTCGCCCTGCAGGCACCAGGGGCCCATTCCAGTGTCAGTGGTGCTGACAATATCAGAAGCCAAACCAGCACCGAGCTCTGAAAAACAGATAGAATATCTGAAGCTGGACCATTCTGGGAAGCTGACTTTTCTTACTGGGGATAAGAGTATGTAAGATCAGGCACCCCTACATGGTCACATAGTGCAGAAAGTACCACAGGAGTGCCCTGCGCCTCCACCGTTCCTTCCCATGCCCAGGCCACATCGGCTGTGCGTGGACTCAGCTCAGTGCTGTTTTGGGGCCGGCGGGGAAGAGGCCCAACCGCCTTTTGTGAGCTGCTTCCTACTCATAGGAGCCCGATTTCACATTACAGCTGCACTTCCCAACAGCTTAGATGTCTTCCACCTCCGCGGCCCCCAGGGTGGGGCACCGATGGAGCCCTCCTCCGTCTTCTTTGGGGAGACAGGGCTGCCCTAAGGAAAGGGTGCCATCTGACACCAGCTCTTGGGGCCAAGATGAAGGCCGGACTCCGGGGCTGTGCGCTGCTGGAGGGAGCCCGGAACGCTGCCGGTTCCCTGGCTCCTTGGTTCCGGATCCCAATAAACAGCATTTTGAAGGGGACTCAGGGTAGGTCTTCAGGGCTAGAAATATCCAAGCATTGCCTTGGAGCTGGGATGGGTTTTTTTTTTTTTTTTTTTTTTTAAGGTTTTTTGAGACAGGGTCTCACTTTTGTGGTTCAGGCTGGCCCTGAGCTCAGCCTCAAACTCACATCACAGCAATCTTCCTGCCTCTGCCTCCCGAGTGCTGGGATTACAGGCGTGAGCCACCACGCCCCGGCACTGTGGTATGCGGTACTGATTGCTGCTGGGCATGAGTCTCCACACCCAGTATAGGCATGTGGTTACCGGGGAATCGAACCCAGGCCCTTGCGCTTACAAGACAGGTGCTGGAACCACTGAGCTAACTCCCCGGCCCCTGGGATGGGTTTTGCAATGGATCCAGCTTAGTTTTTTTCAATTCCACACGGAAAATGAATGTGCTTTGCTGAAAGTCCTGCTGGAATTTACTTAGCTACATGATCAGGCTGACTTAGGGTCCTCTGTCATGACTAGCTTCTGGTTTTTTTTTTTTTTTTAGGTTTTTTGAGACAGGGTCTCGCTTTGTGGTTTAGGCTGGCCCTGAGCTCAGCCTCCAACTCACATCACAATCCTCCTGCCTCTGCCTCCCGAGTGCTGGGATTACAGGTGTGAGCCACCACGCCCGGCACTGTGGTATGTGGTACTGGTTGCTGCTGGGTGTGGGTCTCCACGCCCAGTGTTGTTATGTGGTTACCGGGGAATCGAACCCGGGCCCTTGCGCTTGCAAGACAGGCGCCGGAACCACTGAGCTAACTCCCCGGCCCAACTAGCTTCTGTTTTTATTCCTGGGATTTGGGGAGCTTAGGGAATGGGACCAAACTCCTCCCCTTTGGAGACTTGGTCTATGAGTTGCTGCTGGGTAACCCTAACTGTTGGTCAATGGAGACTCTGTATTCACATCTGTAAAATGGGACAGTTGTGGGAGACCTGACGCAGCACGGGGCTCTAACGAAGTACTGTGGCAGAGAAAAGGCTGCTGTTGATTGATTTCACTATGGGCAGTCCCAAGAAGTTACTCTAGGTGGGCAGTTTAGGGAAGAGAACCCATTAGTACTCTTAGCAACAAGTGATAGAAAATTCACCCAAACTGGATGAAGTAAAAAGGATCTTGTTATTTGTTTGGTTCGCGGGTTTAGAAAAATTCAGAGACTTCAAGTATAGCTTGATCCAGGGTCTCAAAAATGCCATCAGAACCAGGCTATTCTTCATTTCTGCTTTCTTTGGGGTTGGCCCTGCTTCCAGCCTGGTAGCAGGACAGTTGCCTACAGCTCCAGCCTAAGGGACAGGAGGATGTTCTTTTCTGACCACACGAATATCTAGCCTTAGCTCTGATTGGACCTCGTGGTTTGGGCAACTCTGGATGGTGATGATGCCCCGGACTCCCCAAAGGACAGTAAGTGGGTAGGGACATAGCTTAATGGCAGAGTACTTGCCTGACATGAACAGAGCCTGAGGTTCAGTCCCTAGAAAGAAAGAAAAAAATGATAGATGAATAGCTCCCTAGGTGAAAGTTGAGGTGTTTTGCCAAGTGAGGGAAATGGACGTAAGTGGGGGAGCAACAGTGGGTACCAATGGGGAGCTCATCTGCAGGCACACCGTGCTGTCTTTTTTTTTGAGATGGGGTCTCTTTGTGGTTCAAGCTGGCCCTGAGTTCAGCCTCCAGCTCACATCACAGCAACCCTCCTGCCTCTGCCTCCCGAGTGCTGGGATGACAGGCGTGAGCCACCACACCCGGCACTGTGGTATGTGGTCCTGGCTGCTGCTGGGTGTGAGTCTCCACGCTCAGTATGGTATATGGTTACTGGGGAATGGAACCCAGGCCCTTGCACTTGCAAGACAGGCACCGGAACCACTGAACTAAATCCCCGGCCGTCACACCACCCTGCTGTCTTGAGTGTGGACAAATCTGAGTGCTGATGTGTGGCCCTGGACGTGCTGACCACACGAGGTGCCACCCAACTCTGGGGAAATATCGGGTTGTCTGAGCAGCCCCCAGACAGCACCCAGCCCCCTGTGCCCCACTGACTCTAACTAGTCACACTCAGCAAGTTGGCTTCCCAAGTCCCTGGGGCAGGGTTCTCTGCCCGCACCTCTTGTTCCCTGAATGTACTGTGTGCTGGTGGAGGGCAGGGATCTGGCTTCCTCCTCTGTGTGTCTGCAGAAATCTTTACAGGGTGGATATGAATGATCTTAGGCAGGTATACAGAGCCCTCTGCCTTTCAGACTTCCATAACATTTATGTCCTTCGCATTTTGAGTACTGTGGGCCACACCAGGGTCTCTCATGCTGGGAAGGGCTTACCACTGAGCTCCAGCTCACCCGCTCCCTCTTACATTTCTCTGGAGCCTGGTTTCACTAGTTGCACAGGCCTTTGCACTGGGATCCTCCTGCCTCATCTCCAGAGGGGTGGGGTGACAGGTGTGGCCTGCTGTTCCTGGCCACATCTTGTTTGATGCTGCCTTCTCTCCTGTCTTCTGAGACGCTTCCTGGGATGTGGCACCATCCTCCTGAGGCCATGCCTGTTCCTGCTGCAGAGATGGATGCACCAGGCACGGGCTTTTCTCAGCCTCCTGGTGGCTGGGCGAGGCCACACCGCTAGGTACTGCCAGTCAGACACTGTGCCGGGCTGAGCAGGAGCTGGGGCCCGGCAGAGCTGGACCAGCCCAGGGAACTCTCCATGCGGCTGCTGTGTGTGCAGCAGACACAATCTCAGGGGAGTGAGTGGTGACCCTGGGGTGCAGGCAGGTCTGGCACACTGTGCAGGGGACCATTACAGGGGATAGCCCCTTACGGAGCTGGCTGTGTGCGGGAACAGAGTCCTCGCTCCTGGCTGCGTAACTGTCTGGAGATTCTGTGAGATACTCAGTCATCTTGTTATTCTGATGCTTTGCTCCATAGAGTCAGTCTGCTTAATTAACAGCTACTGAGACAGAAAGGGAGCTCAGGGGCAGAGCATTTCCCTAGCATGGTTGAGGGTTTGATTCCCAGTGCTGAAAACAAAACAAAACAAAAGAACAGTCATTTTGCCAGATGTGGTGGCACAGTCCTATAACCTCCACTACTCAGGAGGCCGAGGCAGGAGAATCAGAAGTTCAAGCCCAGCCTGAGCAATTTATTGAGATTCGATCTCAAAACATAAAAGGCTAGGATGCAGATCAGTGGTAGAATGTTCACCTAGTACGTGTCAGGCTCCAGGTTCTGTCTCTAGCACCATCAAAAATAAATAAATATAGCGGTGCACTTGTAATCCCAGCACTCAGGAAGATGAGGCTGGAGGATCACTGAGAATTCAAGGCCAGCCTGGGCTACATAGTGAGCTCAAAGCTCAAAGGTTTTCTGAACCTCATAGTGAGACCCTGTTTCAAAAAAAAAAGACATTTTCTGTTGCTTACAGCTTGAACACCTGACAGTTATAATTCTTGAGATAAGACAACTGGATAATCTCCATTTCTTTTTTTTCAGGGAGCACATTGAAGCTTAGGCTCAAGCTCATGCAGTGTTAGCTTCTGAGCTGATACTAAATCCTAGGCAAGCTGGATCAGAACTGCATGGGTGGGTGGGAGCCCAGGCCAAGGGGTACCCTCTCACAAGTCTGGCAGCTTCTCCAGGTAGGGAGCTCCCCATTTCTGGAAGCATTCAAGTGGATCGACAGCATCGCAAGGACAAGGCTAAGCAGGGCGACTCTAACTTCATGGACTAAACTTGCTATTGGCCCGATTCAGCTTTATCTCAGTGAACCCAAGTGGTTTGGGGTGAAAACTCCAGGCATTTCAAGTTCCCTCAGTCTCCTCACCAGCAGACTGTCCCGGCCATGACACAGTGTCCGGGGTCCCTGAGCAAAGTCACGCTGTTTACTGGCCTCCGTCACTTTAATGAAAAATCCCCTACACCAAACAAATAGGAGCAGAGACATTTGCAACTAATTATGGTATTGCTGATCCGTCAGATTTCATTGCAAATTGCATGTTGAAACCGATAGTGTGGGAGTCAGGAATAAACTGGGTGTCCAGAAGACTGACATGGAAACACGGGACTAGTTAACAATTTCGTTTAGACTCCACTAGACCCCGTGGAGTAGAGGAGGGAGCCCATCAGCACTGGCCTTGTGGCCGCAACACACAGGTATGGAGTCTCAGGCCAATGTGCCTGGCCCTGTGGGAAGCCGGTCCTGATCTGGGATCCGCCCACTTTGGGAGACCGCAGGGCACTGAGAACCGAGGCTTTAATTCTTGGTTTGCAAAATTGCAGCTTTGAGTTAGTCTCGGGAGAGGAAGCCGGCTCTGCTGAGAAACCGTCTCAGAGGCTTCTTGGAGGACAGATGCTGCCTGCTGTGGCAGATGGCACTCCCGCACCCGGCTCTGTGGCCCTGGGCCAGGAGAACGTGGCCCACCTTTCAGGACAGGCCGGGTGCCTAGGTCAGGTCTGGCTGCAAAAGAAAAAGGGTCAGGGTGGGGTGTGGCTTCTGGCTTGGCCCCTCCCCCTGTGGGGTTCCAGCGGGCTGAAAGTCAGAGAGACACAGTCCCAGTTTGCCAAAGGACCCGAAGCACGGATGGGCAGTGTCCTGAGGACCAGGCCTCAGCCTTGTCCTCTATAAACAAAGATAAAATCTCTAAGTAATAGGGATGTTTCTTCTTCCTTTCCCAAACCCTACCCCCTGTCTTTCTCTTCTTTCCTCGCTGTGCTGGCTAGAACCTCCAGCACCATGTTCAAGAGAAGGGGTAGTAATGGATACTTTGTTTTGTCCTAATTTTCAAAGGGAAAATGTTCAATATTTCACCACTAAGTATGATGTTTGTTGTAGTTATTTTCAAAAGATAGCCTTTATATGATTAAAGATGTTTCCTAACATTTTTGGCTTGGGAAAAATTTTCTTCAAAATTATTTATCCATTTAATTTGATCAACATTGAATTTTTATCCAATTCTTTTTCTGCATTTATTGACATGATTGTATACTGTCTCCTTAAATATGTTCTAATAAATATGCTGTGGTAAAAATGGTAAACTGTTTTATACTAAATGTTAACCTAACATGGTTGTAGGAGCATGTGCCTGTACTCTCAGCACTCAGGAGGCTGAGGCAGGAGGATTACCCTGAGTTCAAGGCCAGTGTGGGCTACATAGTGAGCTCAAGGCCAGCTGGAACTACACAGTGAGACTCTGTCTCAACAGCAGCAACAACAACAACAATAACCAAACCTTACCTTGCATTCTTAGGACTAAATACAATGCGGTGGTCACTTGTCCTATTCCTTTTACATGTGGTCAAGTTTGCTTAATAAACTTCATTTAGGGTTTGCATAGCTGTGCTTATACATGAGACTGACCTTTACTCTTCCTTTATCGATCTCATTGGCTCTGGAAATCACGGTTAGGTTAACTCCATGAGGTGAGCTGAAGACTTTAGTTCTTGAGGGTAGAAATTCCTAAGCTAGAAGAAGAGTTTGTAGATGAATGCAGTTACTTTTGCCCTCAAGTGCTGAGCACAGCTCATAAAGCTACCTGGATGTGGAGTTCTCTATGTAGGAAGAGTTTCAATGACTGTTCAAATCTCATTAAGAGCTGTGCTCAATGGCACTGTGCCCACCTTGCAAGCACAAGGGCCTGAGTTCCTTCCCTGGTACCATTAAAAAAAAGAGTTGTGGGCCGGGGAGTTAGCTCAGTGGTTCCGGCGCCTGTCTTGCAAGCGCAAGGACCCGGGTTCGATTCCCCGGTAACCACATAACAATACTGGGTGTGGAGACCCACACCCAGCAGCAACCAGTACCACATACCACAGTGCCGGGCGTGGTGGCTCACGCCTGTAATCCCAGCACTTGGGAGGCAGAGGCAGGAGGAT
>PVIR01010416.1:0-50117 GCA_004026965.1 Petromus typicus | reverse complement strand
CCATATACATAAACTTTGTTTCCTTCCTTTTTGTTATAATCTCATTATTTTCCTCCCTTCACTCCATTACGCTTTGAGTGTTTTCTATTTCACAATATATAACATACATTCTAGAACTCATTTATAGCTTTGTTTTCTCATACCAGAGAAAAGATACGATATTTACACATCTGTGACCTATTTATTTCACTTATAAGGATGTCCTCAAGGTACGTCCATTTAAGTATAAATGATTCATTTTTTATGGCAGAGTAATACTTCATTCTGTAGAAGAACCATAGCTTTTTTATCCATTCTCCAGTTGATGGACATTTGGGTTGTTTCCAAGATTTAGCAATCACAAACTGAGTTGCTATAAACATAGGTGCGCATATGTCACTGTGATATGAATCTTTTAATTTTTGTAACTCCTCTGGTAGATAACACATTGTTCTCTCTCTGCCATTTCTAAATGCCATTCAGCACCGTGAACAACCTGAGAATTATATCCAGAGGTGGGATAAGAGACTCTTCATGTTCTTTTAATAAACTTTTGCAATTCTCATGAAATTACCTAAGCACTGACTTTAGTGGAACAAAATGTGACGTCTACTGACATTTGAAATTTTCTACATTTGATATAATTCAAAAATTTGAGGAAAAAAAATTGGAGATTTTGAAAGTTTCAATAAGTTATTTTACCTTAACGATGACTAATGATCACTCAGCTTCTGATTGAATTCTTTTAATGAAAGATATTTTTCAAGTAACTCACTTTAATAACCTGCATTTCTATATTTTTAAAACTATGAAGTAATAAACAGGTACATATGTTTAAGACTCCCATATCTTAATTTTAGTCTAGTCTTCCCACTTAAACTTTAAAACTATTCATTGAGATACTGGTTAACATTATTTAGATTGTTCACAAGTAATTAAAGTGCAGAAAGTTCAAAATTTGTATGTTTCTAACTTAGGTTATGTCCCATTTGACCTATCTTTAGAGGAAAATATTGGAAGCCAAAAATGTACTTAATACACTTAACTAACTGAACATCCAAACTTAACACCAGCATCTACTGTGTGGTGTCCCTACTGCCCCTCCCAGGGGACCCAGCACTCCATGACCAGAAGCTGCAGCTAACTGCTGCTGACCAGTGTCTGAAGAGTGTGTAGATTAGCCTCGGGAAAGATCAGAACTCAAATGACTGTTTCTACCAAATACATATGGCGCAAACCACTGTAAGTTGTGGGCAGTCTATGATCCTGCACTCCCTCCCCATATCTCTTCTTCTTCCACTTATTCCCTTCTTTGCAAATGTCTCCTCTCTCGTGAAATGGTACTGCCACTCACTCAGCCTTTTAAGACAGACATATGAAAGTCATTTCTTTCTAATTCTTACCCAGTATGGCCAAGAAAATGCTTAATGATTTTACCAAAAATATCAGCTGTGATTGTTTTTTCTCCCTTGTGACTACTGTCATTCTTTTAATACAGCCTTTCTTCAGCTGTCTCTTAACTGATTTCCTTTCAGAATACTGAGAAATACTCTAGCATAACAACATGAACCCAGTGAATTGGAACTTGAAGCCAGAGGTCACTGGTAGGAGTCCAAGATCAGCAGACCTCACTTCCATGATGGCACAGGTACCTCCATGAGACCCTGCCAGGTCAGTGTACACTGAGCTACTGGAGGAAACAACAAATGTGGAGAACTAGTGAAGAGGGAAGACTCTTCCAGAATACTGTTGCACATTGATGGCACGAGGCTGTACAGTTACCAGACAAGATAATAATTCTATGGTGCAGAGAGACTGAAATAGGAGGACTGCAAGTTTGAGTCTATCATGGGTGACTTAACAAGATCCTTTGTTAAAATAAAAAATAAAAAGGGTAAGATGTAGCTCAGTCTTTAAGTTCAGTCACAGCATAAGAGTAAGAGGTGAAAGAGAATTTTGCCTCAAAACTTTAGAAACTTATATTAAAACAACACTGTGAGGAAGAATATTGTTGAAGTTTAACTATTTTCAAAGCTATTGTGTTGTATAACTCCACAATGTTGTGTGAGAACCTCAGGGAGGGTTCCAAACACCCACCTCTCCTGTAACTGTTTTTCTTAAATTTGTCAGAATTACACAATTGACTTTCCTGTCTCACTCATGGATCAATGTCCTAAGCAGAAGAGGTCATATCTTTGTATTTGTACATCATTTTCTAGTACACTGTCTGGCACAGAATGTAGGAACAAAGATTTTATTTGTACTGAACAAAACTTCTGTCTGTATTTCACAGCATCAACCCAGGAGCTATTTTGGAGATTCCAGCTAGCCACAAAACTTTCTGTCTGATAAAGCTGACTTTTGCCTCAGCACAACTTTAGAAGGTAAATACCCAGAATTGGAATAAAGGAAAGGAGTAGTTTCCAAACTTGTTAGGACAAGAAATCATCCCAAGGAAGAAATGGATGGTGAATAGTTTGAGCAAAAACACTATCATATCCAGAACCAGAGTTATTCTCCCAACTCTACTTCAACCTGTTAACTCTCACCTCAAATTTGCATATCAGGTTATTAACCCATTTTAATTTTTCAGTTCTGATTTTTCTTATTATTTCAGTTTTCTTTGCCAGTTCACTAGCTGCCCACAGACAAGAATTTCTCCACTCTCCCATTGGTAAAACTCAAAGTATTTTACAATTGCCAACACCTACCCTCTCTCCAGTAGTGAAAAATACCTCAATAAACCTAAAATAGTAATTTTGAAGAAAGATATTGTAACTCTAACTTTACTTCTAAATGGACAAAGGTATAAAATATAGAAACTATTGCTTTGTTGGAATATATGTGTTCAGAAACAAATCATTTCATAGTTTTACATCTTTCTTCTTTCTAACTCCTGAAGTAGAGAAAGATTTTATCCATCTTTGTTTTCCAAATGCAGTTATAAAAGACCACCAAGACACATTTAGAGGGCTTAGTGTTTCTCATAGAGTCAAAGGGGTAGAAAGGACACATGGGAATTACAACTAAGGTTATGAGAGTGTTTTCTTGTTAATAACAAGAGTAGTTGGGAAATTCACTCTTTAATCTCAACAGAGGAAGTAGATGGCTGGCCTTCCCCAGGATTGGAACATAACCATATGTAACAATCCAGAGGAGATGCAGTTAAATGTTCAGAGTGGAGAAGCCTTTAAGAGATGCCCAAGAATATTCTATGAAAATACTACCCTGACAGAACTCTCAGTGCTAGAAAATACAGATGTCAGATGACAGCAGCGCTTATCAACTAAGACCAGCCTGCTCCTTGTTTCTCTTTCCCTCAGACATTGGAAGGGCTAGACAGCAGCCAAAGAAGGGAAGGAGAAAACTAGTGGAAAGCTGAGAAGTCAACAGTACCCTGACTCCCACTGCAGGTGTTCTGCCTGAAGGAAAGCAGAGTTTGGGGAGCGTAAGGATTAACTTTAAGGGCAGTTCCCAGTTTTATGGGATCTGGACATTTACTCTAATGAGATTGTGGTTTTGTTCAGAAATTACTGATATTTTATAACAGGAAAAATCATCCAAAAATAATTGGACAAGTTCTGAATTCCATTCTAGATATAAAGGTATTTCCCCCCTCCCTGAGCAAAGTTGAATAAGTAGTCCTGACAAAGAAGAATACAGTTTTTGTATTTTAATGCTTATCCACTTCTGTCAGCTTCTACTATTTGGAAATAATGATTTCAGGAAGGGTGAAAGGCATAGAGCTATTTAATATTGAGGCTCCCTTGAGGAACTAGAAGAAAATTGATATATTTAAACATGTATAAAGTCTGTCAAAGTTCAGATGTAAGCTTGTGTCTCTGGCCTCAGATACTTTTATCCTGGAATAGCCAACAAAAGTTTCATATCTATTTCTAAAGGTACTGATATTTACCTAAATATCATTATATCATTTCATCTTTCAAAAAATATGGGGGTTTTTTGTGTCCATCCCTCCACCTTTCAGTTTCATATCCATCAATACTAAGCAACTCCAATTCTATGACACATCCTAATCCATCAGAAAAATCCCATTCCTTGTCCTGTTACTGGATTATAATGACCCAACTTTCCAATGGGCATTGAGGAATGTTCTTTCAAAATGGCTATTTGTTTTTTTTTACAGTTGACTTTTGTATTTCTAGATACAGTTGGTTATTCTACCTTTCTCCTAGTGGTAGCCCACATAAAAATATGGCTTCCCTAGGCTCACATGATCTACTGTCTTCCCTCTATGTCTTGCCTCTTTAATTGACCATTCTTCCTTGATGGTTGTTGATGTTGCATCACTAATGCCATGTCCATTACCCTAATCTAAAACTGAGAAAGCACATCTGCTTATAATTTCTCACCCTGATACCTGAAAGGCTGCTTCTTAGAGCTGGTTTGAGAGTGACCATGGAGTAAGAGAAGAGATGCCCTTAGAATTTGGACTGTGTGCCAACACCAAGGTCTAAGCAGAAGTTATTGAATCTAGAGACACAAGTGTTCCCTGTCCACCTAAGAGCACAGCTTAGCAGAGTCCTAGCCTGCCTAGTGAGTATTGCGTGTAGATACAGAAACAAAAACAGTCATTGGGTATTCTCTGTACAGGTGACCCTAGTAACTATGGAGAATTCAATATTTCAACATCCACAGCTGCCGAGGAACCCTTCTTCACTGTTGGCAGGAAGGTAGACTGCTACAACCACTATGGAGATCAGTGTGCAAATTCCTCAAAAAACTAGGATTAGAGGTCTCATTTGACCCTGCTATTCCCTGCTAGAGATATACATAAAATAATTTAAAAGATTCATATTACAACGATATATGTGCACCCATGTTTATAGCAGCTTAGTTTGTGATAGCCAAATCTTGGAAACAACCCAAATGTTCTTCAACTGGAGACTGGATAAAGATGATGTGGCTTTTCTATGGAATGGAGTATTACTCTGCCATAAAGAATGACAAGTCTGAGTTATTTGTACTCAAATGGATGTACCTTCAGGACATACTCATAAATGAAATAAATAGGTCACAGATGTGTAAATACTGTATCTTTTGTCTGATATAAGAAACTGAAAATGTAAATGAGTTCTAAAATGTATGTTAGATATTGTATAATAGAAACTAGTGAAAGGAAAGTGGGGTAGGGGTAATGAGGGGAAATAAATAATTGTGATAGTAATTTAAAAAATGGAAACAAATCTTATATACATAGAAGGTGGCAGTTGTAGGGTGGGTAGGAAAATGGGAAAAAATGAGAATCAAGTCATGTCATATACTGGTACAAATTGTCAGTGTTGAATGTGATCATGATTTGTATATAAAATGTACCTATTTCACAATACAAAAAGAGAGAGAAGGGAAATGGGAAGGAAGGGGATAGGGTAACAGTAATAAAAATATGTTATGTTTGTGTATAGTTATCCCCAAATGAAATCCATTAATCTGAATATTTAATATGGACTAATAAAAATTATATCAAAAAGAGGAAGAAAGCCAATCCAGGGATTTATCTATGCTCCTAATTTCAGTAGTCAGTGTAGGAATATAGGAAAATGTTAAGAATGTATGTCCATGTGGATGGATGTTATGTTGGAGAACAAAATCGAAAGAAAATGAGGTGAGTCTAGTTTTGTAAACCACAGTGAATTTAAATAACAGTCCAGGCAGTTGTGTCAGAAAAAGAATCAAAGAGACAGAAAAGTTGACCTGGATGAAAGAATTAAAATCTACGTGCCTCTATGAAAAGAGAAAGAGGATGATTAAACAACTGATCTAAGAGAATATATTTTAACTACCACTTTTTCCAAATTAAAATTTAATGTAAGGATGTGGGCAATATTCCTCTATTCCATATAAATTCTTGTGTGTGTGCATGTTAGAAAATCATCAGAACAGTGTTTGTTTCATCTTTACTTTACATACTATACTATAAACTAAAATATTTCTAGATTCAATTGCATATTATAAATACACAGTTGGATGTACATGCAGAGTGAAAGTAACCCTGGCTAGCTACCATTCCCAGAGGGTGACCCCTGGTGAAGATGGTCACTGTCACCATTATGCACGTTGTGGGAAGAAAGGTCACAGATTTTCCCATGTTGTCTAGGTCTAAAGTCACGCTGATGGGTGAGTATTAACACAGATATTTTCCAAGTTCAGTGCACACATTTATGCAGCTGAAAGCTCAATAGCAGCTTGTATCAGGAAACACAAATTATACAGTGAATTTTCTTGGCCCCATCTGCATGTATTGTTGTACTGTAATTTATTTTGCATTGGGTATTTTATTTTAGATTTTAATGAGAGCAGTAAAATCATATTTAAAATGCATTCATTTTATCATAAAAATCTTAGAATTTTCTTGATAGTCAATATTGAATATTACCTAAATTATATTGCCAGTGTGTAAAACATGTGATGCATAGTGAATGTATAATAAATTCTTGACGAATAAAAAGCCAATGCATATTTAATTTATTCTGATAGCTCCTTATCTTTAGTATGTACCACAGGACATGGGTTATCCAGGTTATTTTAAACATGAGCTATTTCTTCTTTTGAAATTAACACAACAATTGAGAATCTTTGTGCTTCCGGTAATTTAATGCAAATATTTAAACATTTACAAGTAACATCCAGACCTCCACTGCCACCCTCATCATGGCACAAGTGGGGAACGTGACTGAGGATGGAGATAGCATGGCGTATAGTGAGCAGAATTGGATCCCTACAATCAGAGCTACAGCGCTCCAGTCCCACATGGTTCTGATTACTATGATTATAGATTCAGTAAGAGCCAATTCTTAGTGACAAGAAAAGTGCACTAATTCAAGACACAGGGCAGCTCCAGGGAAGCCAGTGAAGGGCACCTAGGAGAAGAACTACAGAGCACATGCCAAGTGGGAAATAACCAGTGTCCACCTTTCTGTGCCCTATTCAAAGTAATTCTTTCTATGAACAATCCCTTGTTAATAAATAAATAAAAATGCTTAAAAGCTGAGGTGATGGATTTATACAGGTCTGCTGAAAGAGCAAGTTGGGCTGGAGAGAAAAAAAGACATGGAAATGTTTTTATTTTCGAGTCTGCAATGACAACCTAGATCATCAAATAAAAAAAAAACTTTGTTAAATAAAAAATGAATTTACTAAATTTGTTAATCCCATCTTTTAACAAAAGCCTTGTTTTCCTTTTAAAGGTTTCTATGGGCTTAGGTATAATATTTCATTTTTTTAGCCACATGTTATTTTTTTTCTCTTGTCAACATGTATAAAAAGAAAAGCCACTAACAAGTGCAAATAACGTTGTATTCTTTTGTAACTCAAGCCTTGAAATGTCCCTCACTGTTAAACAAAGTCTCTCTGGCTTCATACTAAATAAACTTCTGAAAGAAAAGAAAAAAGGTGAAACTCAATTAAGAAGGCTACAAATGGGACAGAGTCCAACACAGAATCAAATTCCTAATATGTATTTCCCTTCAAATAGAAGAGAAATCCAATGTCTGTCATGTCACTAACTATAAAATGTTATTTAGATGTGAAAATAGGTGTGAAGCATTTTGAGAAAGATGATATTTAACTAAACAGTGTCTTTGTAATATTCAAGCTGGTATTTTGATTCTCATGCTTCTAGCAATTCTTTTTTCTTATAATAAATGTTTGAATGAGTTTTGGAAGGTTGCTGTGGAAATGACTCCACTGCCGCCCCATATACTACTCAGAAAGTATTAATACCTCCCCACGGAAATGCTCCAGCACAGGAGGCTGGAGATGGTGAATATGTTATCACATCAAGGCATCTGAGCCCCATCTTTGAAACATTTTAGACTGATTTGCTAATTTTAATAATTTTGAATTGTTTTGCTTTCATTGATGGATAACACACTCTTGAACACTTTTTTTTTTTTTTTTTTTTTTTTTTTTTTTTTTTTTTTTTTTTTTTTTTTTTTTTTTGAGACAGGCTCTCACTTTTGTAGTTCAGGCTGCCGATGAGCTCACTATGTATGTAGCCTAGGAGAGCCACGAACTCACAGCAATTCTATCTGTGCCTCCCTAGTGCTGAGATTGCAGGTGTGAGCCACTACACCCAGCACTGTGGTATGTGGTACTGATTACTGGTGGGCATGAGTCACCACACCCAGCATTTCTGTATGTGGTTACCAGGGATGGAATGAGGGACCTTGCACTTGGCAGGCAGGTGCTGGAACCATTGAGCTAAATCCCGAGCCCAACTCTTACATGCTTTTGAGTAGCACAGCAAATTTAACTTCAAATTTAAAAACTATATAATTCTCCAGAGCCAGTGACAACATTCATTTTCCCAATTATCTGTGCCCCATTCTCAGAAAAGCCACATCTGTAACTAGTCCTGTCTACCAGACAGTTAAGCTCACTAAATGAGGGACATTCACCCTAGGACTCTACTGCCAATACATGTAATGCTGAAAATAATACTAAGAAAAGCCGTTTTAGGATCTTTCTTTGGATTTTCCTAAGAACTTCTTATTCACTGCCATACTTAATTCTTAAAGCAACCCAAGGTGTGAATGCTACTGTCATTCTCTTTTTGTAGCCAAGATAATTAAATTCAAGACAGGTTCAAAGTAGCCTGAACTCACACAACTAGGATCATGGACAGCTGAGATTTGAAGGTACCATTGGGAAAGGAACCCTGGACTCCCAACCACTCGACGGTACTGCTGACCAGTATCTTTGCTCCTTTCTTCCTTACTGCTTTTTGGATCTTCTCCAGCTGGGAACTGTCCACATATAAATAAAAATCAGAGAAATATAAAGATGTTTTACAGGGCAAATAACAGTTGAAAAACATAGGAGATTTTTGTTTTAACTAATGGTTGCTCTATGGAAAAAAATATGCAAGGATAGGCATAAAACCATTAATTTACCAAGTATTTTTGAAGACTTACTGGGGACAAGACTGTGATATTAGACACAGAATGATGAATTCCTTCTTTCCAAAGAACTAACTATTCTAGTCATCTAATCAGAAATGTTACCCTAATTTTTAAATATTTAATTTTATAATACCAATAGCCAGTAAATACACTAGCAAATATAGTTCAAATAATGATAAATATAGAAAGACAAAGATATGTTTGATCATATGGATATCATTTATTTTAAAGAGATAAGAGAAGGTTACCCACACAAAATGACATTTAACCAGGCACTTGAAATAAGACTGGCAGGTTTGTTTGTTTGTTTGTTTGTTTTTTCCTGCAGATATAGGCAATAAGTTCCAGAGATAAGAAATGGCAGGGGAAAAAATCCTGAAGTAAAATCAGGCTTGATATGCTCATCACGGACACAAGAATTGGCAGTGGTTAGCAGGGAGTGAGGAGGGTTGGAAGAAGAGCTAAAAGAGAGAGAGAGACATGGGAGATTAGGACTTAGTGAAGAAAACAGTCAAAGAAAAGTGCCGATCTCACAGAGCTGGATGGAGTACTTAAAAATTTTAATGTTCTTCTCAGAGCAACACAAGAACCACTGGTGAGTTCTGGGTAGGGAACAGTTACGATCTAACCTATTCTTTAGGAGAATAACAGGGAAGCGATATCATGAAACACTGTGTTGGTAGCAAAGTTGAAAACAGAGAAGTGCTAAGAAGCAGTTGCAATGATCCTACATCACAGTAACGGGAGGTTAGACAAGCAGAGCCACAGAGGCAGAGTTTGAGGCACACCCTGACACACAGTATATTCAAAAGGCAAAAATGTTAAGGCATAGAGGTAGATGGGTTGTGAGATTTAACAGAAAAAGTGGGTAAAGTTTTGACATGAGCAAATGAAAAATGAATTTGGCATATTCTGAGATGAGAAAGATGAGTAAGGGAGATATATTCAGAGTTTGGCATAGAAACTACTATATTTGACATGAGATATTCAACTTGCTATGAATATTCAAGTTTGAATTTCAGGTTAGTATCCCCAAATGGAGATATAACGTTGGGAGCCATTAGCTATTGGATGGAGGCCATAGGTCTGGAGAGAATCAATGTACCAAGAAGAGAGAGAAAGCAAACTTTCAAGGACTCATCTGTGGGGCACTGAGGACTGAAAAAATCAATCCACTGAGATAAAGAAGGACCAAATAAATGGAACACTTGAGGCCACATGAATGGAGTTCGCAAAGGAAGAGAATGAAAGACCAATACAGAGGAGACTGGAAGTTGAATTTTATTTCCAAGTTACACCAGTTGTGGGGTGGACATTTAACTCGGGGGCACTGGGCCTGCTTTACAAGTGCGAGATCCTGAGTTCAATTCCTGGTGCCAAATAAACAACCAACTGTGATATTTTGTAGGTAATATAAGACCTTAAGTAACTTATTTTACCCATCAATTAATAACAACTTTGTTATCATTGTATAGGAGAGAGACTGACTTAGGTGAGATCATAGTTTGTACTCGAATTAGCATTTCCTCTTGTGTCCTCGAACACTTCACCAATCATTTCTTTTTCTTTTTCATCAACTTCTTCTTTCTACTCAAATAACTTCAACCTTCCTCAGTCCCTTACTACACTTACTTTTTGCTTTTCTTTTTTTTTCCTTAGTGCTAGCTAGTTTTAAAACAAGCCATGCACACATTCTTTTATTTCTCTCTCCCTCTTCTCCTCTCCTTTCCTCCTTCCCTCCTCCCTCCCTCCCTCTATGTCTCTTTCTCTCCCCCCCCTCAATTCTTTATCCTTATATGAATCTTTACTACAAATATTACTTTTCTGACAGGTACTTATGCATCAATCTTCATTAGTATTTTCCCTAATACTCATTTCATTTCTTAAATTGCTATTTCCTATTTATGCCTTGGACAAAAGGAAACTATAGGCCTTCTCTTCCTGAAATATCAATCTTTAAAAATAGTCTCTACAACTTCCCTACCCTGACCCATCACAATAAATGCCATCTCCAGGTACTGCCATCTCTGTGCCCTTCTGTCCACATCTCTCTCTCTCTCTCTCTCTCTCTCTCTCTCTCTCTCTCTCTCTCTCATCATTAAATCAGGCTGCATCTCTATTCATATATAGTCTAAACTCCCCACAACCTCTACCTGAGAGGTTGAGAACATTCTAGACCTTAGTATTATTTATAAATAGATGCATATCAATCCTTACCCATACTTAACAACTTCAGTGGCTTCTATTTCTTATCAGGCCAAGACAATGTCTTGATATTTTGAGATTAGGTTTGATTTTTCAAAACCAGTTTTGTTCTACACAGTACTAATCTGTCCAATATCACCCTTTCTAAGATACATTTCACTGGATTTGAATTGTCCCCATCACTTTTCTTGAATTTGCCATATTCTCTTATGTCTAGATTATCATAATCCATCATCTCTTGAGGCAACTTTTTGTGACTGCAAAGTTTAAGACAGATGTCTCTCCATGAAATCTTAGTAATTTTCCTGTGAAGCATTTTGACACATATTAAACCATTGTACCCTGAGGTCCATGTCAATATATCTATACAGTTTAGTTGAATACCTCACAATTTTTATAATGCTTTATACTTCGTGTTTTCTTAACTTGTAAAGGTCTGGGACAGAACTGTGCAAACAATAAGTAGTACATAATTGAAAAGAAGATTCTGTGGGACCAGTAATCATGCTGTGACAACTTGAGTGAAGGGAAAAACACCTCATTCGTAAAGCATAGTTCTGGGTGTGTATGCATGATGGACATGTTGGCCAGCAATCTGAGAAAGATAGTGGCACCTCCTTTGTGGGTGGCACCGGCAAGAGTCTTGTAGCCTGAATGGCCCTGAACGGAAAGAAGAAAGAAGTGCAGCCTGTGGGAAAACTCCAGGATTCCTGAGCAGGACTGCTGGTTTTGCCTTTCGATACTGGTTTCCAGGCCTCCACTTCCTTCAGATTTCTAGCGCAGAGCTGTACCACCAACTCTCCATCCAGATTCCAGGATGTCACCTTTGGATGAGCACTGCATCCAGGGGTCTTCCTGTGCTGTGGCTTTCATCTTGTCTGAGCTTTCCAGCACACATACAGCCATAGAGGCCTCTCCCGCCCCTGATCCTGCAACCCTTCCCATTATATCACATCATCATACTCACAGTGTTTTATTGACCATGTTCCTTCAGAGACCGTCACCACGATGTTTGGTACCAAGAGTGCCTCTAAAGAAATTTATGGTAGAAATTCTGTCATTGGTTTAGTAGGGCCCAGAGTAGGCTTTCTAAATTGGTAAGAACTAAAGTAGTGATAGTCTCTGCTTTGAATAATGTAGAGAGTACTGGTAGACAATGGTGTGACGTTATTTTCAAATGGCACACACCCATACTGTAGCTTAGTTTGATTATATTAATTCACTACTTGTGAGATGAGATGCAGTGAATTCAATAACTCTGCTTATAATACTTTTGAAAATGTGAGGAACAGCAAGAAATTCAGTGGTGCCAGCTGGCTGCCCTTATCAGCTCTAGACAAAGTACTAGAGGAAAATAATGACTTCAAAGACCCATATCTGAGCTCCATGCATAAATACACAATCTAGAGATTTCTAAATGTGTTTAAAGGAGAGTATTGTCTCTTAGTTGTTGGGATGAAGTTACTGAGAGCTGAACATAAATCCTGTTAGTACAGTTGACTGAATTTCATTGCAACTTTAATGTCATCCTTAAAGAGTATCTGTAGTACACGTACTTAAGACAGTGGTCAGAAAACAATGGGAAAGTAATAACTGACTGGACTGATGGTGTTGGTGACATTGAACTCCTAAATCTTAATGAGATTTATTTTACAAGAGAAAGAAATTTCCCCATCTTCACTGACAGCTGCCACCCTTCGCCACCACACCCTGTAGTGCTGATCTCTCCACCTATACCTGGGAACCTGATCCCACATTGCGTGTCAAAACAGTAATGGCCTTCTCGGGTGCAGCTGCCAAGCAAAACAAAGCTAATTCTCCTTAGGACCCACCCTCACCACCCACTTTCATCTCTAAATCTAAAATCAGGCTCCTACCTCAGAAAACTTATAAAAGTAAGGGGCACACAATGCCGTATGAAGAAGCATGCTCCACTTCCTAAGAACTTGAGCTTCATTCTGACAAGCAGATTTCTAGGGATCCAGTGCAGGATTGGATTTTAAGGATGTGGTAGATGATGGTGGCAGAAACATAAAAGTGACTCAATTTAAATTGCTTGCTAACAGCCCGTTAAGTAAAGATTCTTAGTTTCGTGTTGCAGCTCATGATATTTTTTTTAAAAGACTAATAGCTTGTTTAGTTGGCTAATATATGTATCCAAAGATGGTCCACTGAGAATGAGCTGGAGGTGTCTGATATTCTTTGGTTTATTGTTAGTGATATGAAAAGTTTCAGGAAAAATGGGAACACTGGAGAGGATTTGGCAGGCAAAACCTACTGCTCCACACTAGGATGATTTACAGAATGTAGTTCTGACTAATATAATTCCTTAAGACAAAGATAACCACAAGCTTGAGTGTCCTTAGCAGCTTTACTGTCATTCTTTTCTATATTCCACACTGTACGGTGGGGTTCTGAAGGTGCTTCTGATCAAGGAACCAACTTCACGGCCAAAGAAATGTAGCAATGGTCTCATGCTCATAAAAGTCACTGGTCTCATCATGTTCTCTACCATCCCGAGCAATTGGATAGACCCAGTTGGAGAATTACTTTCTTAAAATGCAATTACAGTGCCATGTTGGTGGAGATACTGTGTAGGGCTGGAGCCAGGTTCTCCAGAAGGCCATGCGTCCTTTAATCAACACTTGATTTATGGTCGTGTTTCTCCCATAGTCAGGGCTCACAGTTGCAAGACTTGAGGGATGAAATGGAAATTGTAGCCCTCACTGTTATTTCATTAGCAAAAGTTTTGCTCTCTCTTCCTGTGAACTTATGGATGTGCTAGTCTAGAAGTCTTGGATATGGAGCAGAGAAGCTTCTATCAGGATGTGCAAAATGACTCAGTTGATTGGGAAGAGAAGACATCTCTCTGGCCTTTTTGAAGTCCTCATGTCTCCAAGTCAACAGAGTAAAACTGGATTCACAGTGTCAGTGGGTGTGATTGATCCCATTACCAAGGGGAAATTGAACAACTACTCCTCAATGGAGGTAAAGATGATTATGTTTGAAACAGAGAAGATCCTCAGACTCTTATTATCACCACATCCCACTGTTAAAGTTAATGGGAAATTAAAACAACCCAACCGGAAGAATGAGAAATAACTCCAAACCTTCAAGACTAAAAGTACAGTTCACCCCTCCAGTAAAAAATCAAGACCCACCTGGATGCTTGCTGAAGGCCAAGAGAATATAGAATGTACAGAAAAGGTAGATAAAAAATACCAGCAATAACTATATGACAGGTTTCAGAAACATGAATTGTTGAACTTCCTACTTTGTTAAATGCTTCTGCATATATACAGATATGTTAGGAGAACATCTTTAGTGGGTTTTTTTCTCTGTAATATAATGTTGATATCAGTACATAAGCATAAACCTACACTGTAATATTTAACTTACAATGTGTCAGGAAAACAGTGAACATCGCTTAAAGAAAAACTTTCCCTTCTATCCTGGGGAGGAAATTAGAACATTTCCATTGTAAACAGGAAAGCTGTCTCATGTCATTATGAACTCGCTATTGTACCTAGAGATTACACATGGTTTAAGGAGCTGTGTCTAGTTGTCAAAATAACAAGGAGTGAATTGTGACTATTAACTATTGTATGTCCCTTGAATGGATGAATAAATACCCATAATATCACTAAAGCACAATTCTGGGTGTATTTGTGAATGATTGACACATAGGTGAGCAAACTGAGAGAAAGACTCACACCACTTACATGTGGCATCAACCAATAGGCTTGCAGCCTAGATGGAATTAAAAGGAAAAGAAGGGTCTTGTAATTCTTTCTAATGTATCCCCTTGTATATTCATGCTTCCATTTTCTCTTGAATCTGATCCTGTAGAGAACCCTAACTGATATGTTATTACACCAAAATTCTTATAAAAATAGGCTTTTAGGTATTCAATTTAAATTTTTGTATACTTTTTCTCACATGACTAAATTTATTATATATCTTTTGGGGGAACTATTTTGTACAATTTAAATTTTTGTATATTTTTTCTCACATGACTAAATTTATTATATATCTTTTGGGGGAACTATTTTGTACATAATTTCTGGACCATTATAGTTCATAGGAAGCTACTCTTCTGTTTTTCTGTTTGTTGTTATCTAATCATACTTCCATTATACATGGCATTTATATATTTACATCTTAAAACATATAGAGAAATTTAGTTCTTTTTAAATTGATCTAAAATTCTAATATATCTTTATTTCAACAATGGAAAATGTAATGTAAAGTTTCTATTAAATTTAATATAAATATTTTTTATTTATTTAGTAGTGTTAAAATAAGTGAAAGACAAATCTGAAGGGACACTTTTTACAATGGGGATAGATAAATGAATGAACCGTAATTTCAGTTTAATATTTTTTAGAAATCTAAAAAATATTTTTTTAAAAAAACATCTTTAGTTTGTTTTTATAAATACATTTCAATTCATATTGGAAAAATCTCTTGTGGTTTTCCTTATAATAGAGAATAAACATGAATATAACTAGACGTGGCATAAGTTGAAAAGATATACCTCACAATGTCCTTTAATAAATGGCTATAGGCTCCAGAAAACACCCCTAAAACAGTTTAAAATGTTACAGTGTTTTGTAATGTCCTTTTATTTTATAGAAGAGCTTCAGGTTCTTTCCCTAAAAATCTCCTCTTTGGATTTTGGAAGGTACAATACCTCATCAGTGAATATTTAATTATATCATTATCTCATCAAATGGATTTTTATTCTGAACTTAGCAAAAATCACTGAAAACAAATAGTATAGATAAATACCTAAATAATAGTGTTCTGTTATCCATTTTTATATAACAAATCAAGCCAAAACTTAGTTGTTTCAAATGACAATCATTTCTTACTTCTCAGGATTTTGTAAACTGATGCAAGTAGCAAGATGGCTCCTCTGGTAACCGAAGCCACACTGGACTCTGCCATCACAGACACTCAGCTCTCTCCAGAATGTGGCCTGCGCGTCCATGGTCTCTCTTCATAGTCTTCTCTCCATTTAATGGCATGGCCCGAGTTACTCAGAAGCCAGCCCCAGTAGCTAAGCACCTCATCTGTCCTCCCCCTTCATCTCACTTTCTTATATGCCTCTGGCCATGGCAGGTCACACAGCAAAGCACAAAGCCAGTATGTAGAACTAAATGATGCCTGGAAGTAGAAAGCACGTCCCTCGGTGGCCAACAATGTGAGCTAAGTGTGTGCGTTTGTGTTATCTGATGACTTACAGAGTCAAGTGCTAACTGGACATAAGCTTCCATCCACAAAACAGCTCAGCCTTGAGATGGGGAACACCTTCTTTCTATAGGTCTATTCTGTAGCTTAAATATGCTTGTACTTACATTTCTAAGTGAGGGATTTTAAAATATGGATTGCATTTCCTTTTCTGGAAGTCCTGAGGCTTCAAATATAATATCATCAATATCCTAATTTTTTAAATTCTAGTCTGGGGAGTAGGCTCACTGGTTTCAGCTCCTGTCTTGCAAGTACAAGGGCCCAGTTCAATCCCCCAAAAATCATACACAATACTGGGCACGCGCAGCAGCAATCTGTACCACATACCACAGTGCCAGGCATGGTGGCTCATACCTGAAATCCCAGTACTCAGGAGGCAGAGGCAGGAGGATTGCTGTGATATGAGTTTGAGGCTGAGCTCAGGGCCAGCCTGAAATACAAAGCAAGACTCTGTCTCAAAATATTAATTAATTAATTTTTTATTCTAAAATTTGAAGACTTCACATTTTCACATGTGAGTTGATGGCATATAGCATTTCCTGATTTGAGCTTGGCGAAAAGATTGTTCAACATTTATCATTATTTATAAGTTACAGAGCACATTCCCCACTGGAAGCTGCTCAGTATGACATATCACATTCACATCTTAACAGCCAGACTGAGGCAATGTTGACTAAAACCAGAGAGTGACTTTGTTGAATCTCAGCGATGGGAGACCAGAGACTACCCTCACTGACTTGATTTTCTTCTATCATTTCAACAGCTCCTGGAAGAGTTATGTTTCCCCACATAATTAGCAGATTAGAAACGTTGCTTGGAAGCAATTATTATACACTTGCTCTGTTAAGCTTCTTGCTACCTTTGCCTGAGCCCCCTTTAAAATGAATGATGCAGTAAGTAATGAAATTTGAAGTAAGAAAGATTTCTAAAAGTCACTGAGTTGCCTCACTTCTCAGGCTTTTGAGCTAGCATAACCTGAAGCCATGTCTTCTATCTTCCAGAGGATGTCTCAATATAAATAGTCGAGAGGTTTGCTACCTCAGTGGCAGAGCTTTCCATCTTTTATTAGCTTTGCCTTTTAGAAAATCCCTTCTTATAATGGCACAAAAGTATATTTTTATAATTTCTTCACATTAATTGGCATTTTATTCCTGGGGCTACACAAAACAAAAGTCATTCAGCATCCTTGATCTTCGTGTTTAGCTGTATTTCCTTACCACACTATCTAATAAAAGGTACCTAGTTAATGCTCTATATTTTAAATGTAGATAACAATTATGGAAAGTTTGAAATATATTATACACTGTGTTAACTCCTTAAATGCTGTACATCATCTCATTTGGAGATGTCTATCACAGTTTTTCCTCCCTAAGCTTTATAATTTCCTCTGCAAGATTAAGTATCCACAGATCTTTCAACTATTCCAAACATAACTTGCTGTTTAGGGATTAAAATGTCTAACCACAAAATCCATATGCTGAAATCCTAACTCTCAGTATCTCCAAATATGACCTTCTTGGAGACAGTGTGTTTCCAGAGATAATCCTCTTAAGGCGAGGCCTTTATAGTGGAAATGTGAACACAGAAAAACAGACACAGATGGGGAAGATGATTTAGAGAGACAAAAGGAAAATATTGTCACCCAGAGGCAAAGAAGAGCAGGAATAGATCTTTCTCTGTCCCTTAGAAGGAACCGACTTTTTGATTTTGGACTTCTACTCTCCAACTCTGAGATAACAAACTTCTATTGTTTAAGTGACCCAATGGGTGACATTGTTACAGCAGACTTGGCATGTGAGGACATTGTTCATAATTTTGGTTCATACTCTGAAAAACACTGGTGGTGCTGCATTTCCTACCCTGATTTGCTATACCATTCAACATATATTATGATACCATTTAATATCTAAAAGAAGGTTGCAAGAAAGAAATTACCTATCTGCATTCTGCAAAGAAACAGAAGCATAAAAGAAGTTATGTGACTTGCTTATTGTCCTAGAAGAAAGTAGCAGAACCAGAAATCTTACCAACTCCTGATTCCAAAGTCATAGCACTTGGTCTCAACTTTGTCTTGCTGCTTTTTGACTACAAGTTTCTGAGAGTGTCAAGTATGCAAATACACAGTATCCTCACTAACATCTCTTTATACTTTTTACACAATTGGACACTTAGTACACTTATTTTGATAAAGCCAAAAGAATTCTAAAGCATCACTCAATTAATTCTCCTGACTATTTCTTTTATAGCTTATTACTTTTGATTGGCCTGATTTGAAGGATAGAGATTATATTGATAGGGAGTGCCAAACAATATTTGAATTTGTCACATAATATTCCCATTCCTCATTTTGTGTTGGGCAGCTGTTTGGTGTAAATTGTTTCCAATCACTTTGTGCGTCTGGTAGACAATCAAGTGGGCCAACTTGCAGAATATTATATGTTATTTGGATATGGATAATCAGACTCTCTGTCTCCCTTACCCTCTCCTTTTCCTTTCCTCTGCTCTCACCCCAATAAAATTTTTCAACTAAAAATATTCTACACTCTGCATTTAGCACAGTGATTCCCTAGGTCAGTGTTACCTGTCACCAACAAAGAACCTTCCTCACCAGACTTTACAATTTAGATGGTTTCATACACTTTTTCCATCTAACATGATAAGCTTTCTCATTTTGCCTTGCAGAGAACTTCTGCTTGCCTCCAGATACTAATCTGCATTCTAAATCTCAGTAAGAAGCGTGGCCCTAACTGCTCTTGGGAGCTTCCTAGCTTGGGCTCTAGTCCAATTCTGAGAAGGCTCTTCATAGACCTGTGAACTGCCCAGTGCTCCCTTCTGGGACACAATATTGCTAAGCATCACATCTTCATCTGTAGCTTGTTATCAGGCGACTCACTAGCACATGCCACCCTGATCCTAACATAGAAATCTGAGTAACCTGGAGCCCTTCCCACTTTGAATACATAAAGCCAAGCAGCAGGAAAAGGTGGCCAGACAGAGAGCCGTGATGAGGTGTGTCGGAGGCTGGGCCTGCCAAGCTTCTGAAGACGACCAAGCCACACACCCGGTCTGTTCTCCACCACAAGGGCAGAGCTTGTTCCTGCTCCGCTGCATAAAAGCAGCCAAAGGAGGCATTTAAGAATGATATATGAAAAGGTGAATTACAAGTTTTGCATGTTAATATTGTCAAAGAAATCCTAAGCCGCAGCAAGTGACAACACTCCATCAATATCCTTGAGGGCCAGGTATAGCACGGCCCAGCGAGTGAATATACAGCACAGGAGAGGCCTTCAACACAGGCGTGCTACAGAAATTCCTTCAGAAAAGCACATGAACTAAAGTAAATTAAAAATTAGATATAATTTTTCAGATGTAAGTAATAGCACAATAACACCTTTGTATTTTCTTATATATTTCCCAAAGAAATTTGTGCTTTTGGCAAACTCTGTTTGGAGGGGCTCGAAGCATTCTGAGATGGGCTGAGTGAGAAGGAGGAACAAAATGGCGGGTGAGGATCGAGGGTGTTGACATGCTGAGGTGGAAGAGGACTAGTTTTGACTACCTGGTACCAAGGAATCTTTTGAAGTTATTGTTTGTTATAAAAAAAACACTTTTAAAAGTATCTGAATACAAGAGGGTGCAATTACAATCTCTTTTTTTCACAAAGGTAACAGAAACAGAAGTGGAAAGTCCCCCCTGTATTGCATCCCCAGTCACTGCCTTCTGCTCTCTGGAGAATCATTCTGTTTGATTTTTCAGGAGCCAGAATATTAGTTTGTACAAAGTTTCTAGTTTTGTTTTTAGCTTCACCATGTTCCACAAGCTTTCACTGTCTTTTTTGTCTTTGGAAAGACAAAGCTTCACAAGGTTGAAGGCCATTTTCTACTTAACCTGTCACATATACCTCACTCAAATATCTCATTTCATGAGGAGAAAGCTGTCCAATGAGACTGTTTTTATAGATATGCTCATTTGCTGAAAACCTTCAAAGAAATTCTCAGTGAACCAAATGTATATTACTAAGCTTTGAAGTTTTCACAAGTTTTTCACCTAGTAGTTAGCCTTTGTGAGGAGAAAGACAAGTTATAGGCCCCTGTCACTCACAGGGTAGATTCAATATTCACTCAGAAATGGTGGCCTCTTTCTACCTAGAAGTGAGTGGGAAATGTTCTCAGTGCTGAGTTCTTGGTTACCAGATGGCACTCTTCCTAGTGAAACTTGTAATAACCTAATAGTCCCAAAGCTGCAGACACACTGATAATGCCTGGAGTGCGGCACACTTGCAATCATAGAATTTGTCTCCATGTCCCATTGTTGGGTTGGTAGAACTCTGAAGAGCCTGGTAGAAGGTGGTCAGGCCATGAGGCAACAGCCTTCAGTGTGGAGTCATGCTGGTCTCGGGCAGTGAGTTCATATGAGAGCAGACTATTATAAATCATGGCCAACTTGCATGCTTGCCCCCTTCTACAAGTAGCCTATTGCCTTTTCTGCTTCTAACTACATCATGACACGGGTGGGGGTGCACTTCAAAATGTTGGGGGCATGCTCTTGGGCCCCCAGATATATATATTTGCTTATGACTCCTTGAATCATTTTTCCATATGCCTAGAAAAATTAACAACGGTGTAAGTCGTCCGGCAATGAGAAGCTGACTAACACAAACAAGAAGAGTAAAGCAACTTACTCATCAAGGAGAGAAAACAGAAGCGCTGCAGTCTATTCCACACACCTCTTCCCACTGTGCAAATTCTCTCACCACAGCTGAACTCAGGAGTCAGAGTGAACCCTTTGAACTGGACAGGGAAAGACGCACAGTGGCAGATGGTCATGAATATTTCCAAGACAGAAATACCACATAGACCCATACTCTACTGAGGTACTACTGGTATGCAGTGAAATAATCAGAAGGTGATAATCTAACTATTTAAAACTTATTTGTTATAACCCACTTAGTTGTACATTCAGATATCTTCTTCATTAATAGCTCTTCAGCTCATAGAACCTCTGATAATATAAAGACAAGTCCTTAGGAGCCAGAGCTCTTGACTGCAGCACACCGCTACTCTCAAACACGGCTACCTAAGAAAGCTCTTCTGCACATGCTATTTTATTTTATTGTAATACTAAGAAGATAAACTAGTCAACCAGTGAGGGAGATCTGACTGTTAGAAAGCTTGAATTTTTTGGGAGAAAGAGATGGTGTTTGTGTTGATTTCTACCTACAACAGACAGGCTTCCCAAATAGCTCCAGTCCACTGATCATGCACCTCACTCTTCCACAATGACATCCTGTCTCGTTAAAAGAGGAAAGGTAGCTTCACCAACCTTGGGCTCTGAGAGGGTTGTCAATGGGAACCCAGTGAGGACAGGGGATTAGAAAAGATGTAGTTTTCAGCTCAGGTGTGGACAAGGATACGGAAAGATGATTTTGAGCTGAAAACTTTGGCCTGAATGTGCCTACAATGAACAATTGAGAGACTTCTAATAAAACGAGCTTGCATTTTTTATGAGCCAGCAGCTTTTAATGTGAATCCTAGGGGACTGATCTGTCAGAATAGATGCAAAGAATTAAATTTCAGGACTCAGACAGGATGTGATGAATGAAATGAGGCAACCTTAGATTTTCAGAACTGCAGCCTCAAGATAAATGTTAAAGCAATAGACAAGATTTGCTGGACTTAATCAGAGCATGGAGAAGTCTTTTATTGGAAATATTTCCTCTTCTGGAATCCAAAGAATGTTCCCAGAGTGACCCACGACACATGATTAAGTTTTGCCTTTTGAAGAACAACAAAAAAAGCATCACTGTTTTGGGCACAAAACAGAGCGATTACCAAGGAAGAAAGGCCACCCCCAGAACCCTATAAAGAAGACAACTCTGTAAATAGGTCCTGGCATCTTGTGTAAATTTATTTCAATATTGAAGTGAAAAGTTATATGTATAATGTGGTTTTTATTGCTTTTAGGCTTTACCCATATATATCTGTGTATTTCTCGACTGTTTACAAAGTATATTAACATTCATTACATCAAGCGATTCTCAGCACAGCACTTTGTGGTATCATCAGTGCTTTAAAGATATGATAACAGGGCCGGGGATATAGCTCAGTGGTTCCGGTACCTGTCTTGCAAGCGCAAGGACCCGGGTTCGATCCCCGGTAACCACATAACAATACTGGGCATGGAGACTCACACCCAGCAGCAACCAGTACCACACACCACAGTGCCGGGCATGGTGGCTCACGCTTGTAATCCCAGCACTCAGGAGGCAGAGGCAGGAGGATTGCTGTGATGTGTTTGAGGCTGAGCTCAGGGCCAGTCTGAACCACAAAGCGAGACCCGGTGTCAAAAAAAAAAAAAAAAAAAAAAAAAAAAAAAAAAAAAAAAAAAAAAAAAAAAAAAAAAAAAAAAAAAAAAAAAAAACCTTAAAAAAAAAAAGATATGATAACAGCCTCAGGCATTAAATGACTTACTGAAAATTTGATAAATCAGAAGACAAGACAGTAAAGACTGATGCAGGGATTTTCTTGTACACGTGCAATTCAGAGTACAGGAAAGTTTTCTGGGAAGGGCTAGTCATTTTGTAGAAACCTGTGTCTGCAGGGAATCTTTCCTCAATGGATGACGAAAACTAGATGTGGACCTAACACCCTACTTGTGCACAGTGATTATAACTTTTGCATTTTGAGATGCAACAGAAAAACTGATATGGATTTCTGTATTTTTTTTTTCACAGAGACAAGATTTAGGGCCACTGGGAAATCTCTTGCATATGATTCTTCCCTTTATGAAGTAAAAAACTTTCATGGAAACACTTTCACTTAAATAAAGTTAAAGAAAATTTTCACTTAAAAAAGTTTTTAGAATTTTCAGCATCACCACTTTTACACTTTGGCCACTTTATGAAATAGAAAAGGGTCACTTGGACTCAAGTACTGCAGAACTCGGACTATAAATCCAGGATCCATGATGGCACCTAAGTGACGAAGCAGCAGATAGCATAGACGGTGCCGGTACCCTGGGCCACACAGCTCTGTAGACAGCTAAGGTAGGAAACAGTATTACAGACAGTCAGACAGGGCTGGGCCCTCCGAAAGGCCATTGCAGAAGATGAGAACACGTTACAACAGTGGGCAGAAGCACATTCATTAAAGGTCAGGCCTCAAGACAAAGATAAAATGACTACGCATATTTCCCCAGGGATAAACAATAATGATTAATATTCTAAGTAGGCATCAGTCACCTGGGTGGGGGACAGCGTCTTTGTTCTCCACCTGACTTGCTTTCTGATTATATCAATATTGCCTACACTTATAATCCTATTAGTTAACCACAGTGTTGTCACTCCTTACACCCACCACATGATTTTGTACATACCTTGTGGTTTTGCTCTGCAAATGCTCCCCTGTAAGTAGGGTTCACAGGGGAACCCTGTTCTCTTTCTATCTGCCAGATGGAGGCTATCTTTCCTTCCATAAACATTTCCTGTCCTTCATCTCCATTTATTCTAAAATTCGCTCTTCCGTTTTAGCAAACACAAACTCAGTATATTAGACATCTAGCAGGTTAACAATTGTATTGTTTCCCTTATGTCATTTATAGGTTCTATATCACTCTTCCATCAGTGGAACAAAGAAGAACAAATATTTCATTATGTTCAACTTAAAACTTATATATTGTTTATTTCTTGAATTTTCTATTTATTATTTTCAGAGCAAAATTGACCATAGATGAAAATAATGGAAAAAGAACTCACTGTCAGGAAGAGTACTGTATAATGTGTCTTGGAATTTTTAAAATTTTTCTTATTTGAATCCCTTTCTTCTTCCTAGAGCTAGATGTTCGTTTTCATTTCTAGATTGGGGAGATTTTCAGCTGCATCATTTTCTTCTTCTTGGAAGACATCAGTCACGTTGGGTGAAGCATCAGCATGATGTCCTCATTCCAATTACATCTGCAGAGATTCTATTTTCAAAGTCTTCTCATAGGTGTCAGGTCTTAGGACTTCACATTCTGTGGTCACAGTTTAACCCAGAGCCAAAGTTACAACCATTACTTTCCTTGGGTAGAAAATGCAAGAAATTCAAGAGGAACAGATATTACTCATATTGATCTTTATGTGATTTTCTAATTAACTGGTTTATTATACATAATGTTCAAAATTATCAACAAATAATTATGGTTTGGTACTTAACTCTAAATTGAAATTTGTCTGCATGCCAAATAAAACAGCAATCTACTCCTCTCTGACACACTACAGAAATTCTCAGATACTACTTGCAGGCAATGCAGAATATTTCTTTGACTTGATCTTAAATTTTCATGAATGGGGACCAAAATCACATCTGCAAGATCCCTTCAAAGCAGCAAAGTCATATATCAACAATCTATCCAGGGCCAGGAGTGGTAGCACATACCTGTAGTCTCAGCCGCAAGGGAGACTGAGGTGGAGTGAGAGGAATGCCCAAGCGCATGAGTTTAAGACCAACATGGGCCACATGGTAAGTCCCTATCTCTAAAACGAGGAAGAGGAAAATCAAGAAACCACCACAGGGGCCAGGGATATAGCTCAGTGTTTCCAGCGCCTGTCTTGCAAGCGCAAGGACCCAGGTTCGATCACCGGTGACCACATAACAATACTGGGCATGGAGACTCACCCCAGCAGCAACCAGTATCATATACCACAGTGCCGAGCATGGTGACCCTGTCTCAAAAAAAAAAAAGAGAGAAATCACCACACGGGGCCGGGGATTTAGCTCAGTGGTTCCAGCGGCTGCCTTGCTAGCGCAAGGGCCTG
Source organism: Petromus typicus (assembly GCA_004026965.1). NCBI lineage: Eukaryota > Metazoa > Chordata > Mammalia > Rodentia > Petromuridae > Petromus > Petromus typicus. The sequence continues at coordinate 24,962 of PVIR01010416.1, read as the reverse complement.
GGTTCAGTCCCTGGTAACCACATACAACAATGCTGTGCATGGAGACTCATGCCCACCAGCAGTCTATACCACATACCACAGTGGGGGTGTGATGGCTCACGCCTGTAGTCCCAGCCCTTGGGAGGCAGAGGCAGGAGGATTGCTGTAAGTTCGAAGCTGAGCTCATGGCCAGTCTGAACTACAAAGCAAGACCCTCTCTCTCAAAATTTAAAAAAAAAAAAGAAGCCATTACAATTTCTAGATAATTAGCTCACTACTCCTGTAGTATATTCTTTTACCTTATATTTTTCTTACTATGCTGTGAATCATCACAGATGACATGGAACCAAGCCTGCTGCCAATGAAATGGTAGAGCAGCCACTGGCCTGCACTACTGTGGACAATTGCACAGTGCATAAAGAAATGTCTGCACCATGGGAGCCCTTTTATTATTTCAGCATTTATTTTAGATTTAGCCAAAACAAACACCAACTACTAATGGAAGGAAAAAATATTCACTAAGGTGCAACAAAATTCAAACAGCTTCTCTTCATTATTGCTAAAACAATATTCTATTTTCAATGGAAGTAAAAATTAATAAAGATTTATGAATTATAAACTGAAAAGAACTATGTTTCTAATATTTCACAGGATGAAACAGAGTCTAAAAGTTGAAGAGAAAAAACGTGCTATTTGTTAAGTTCATCGATGGGGTACATCTAAAAATAAGAAGTGCACTAATACAATTTCTCCAATTTAAAGAGTAGTTGACTCAATTGACGTTCAAAAGTTTAAATTATCCTGCATGGCCAGTAGCCCTCCCATACTGGATTTAGTAATATTATTAAGACAGAAGCCATTTAACAGAAAATAAGTGGGCTTGCCAGACCTCAAACAAAGAGAGCTTTTAATTTAACATAATTAGGCAAAGTAGAAGATTCATTCCTTCCTTGATAATACAATAGCTACAAATATTTATTAAATTTTAATTCTGTAACTTTCAGATTTCAGAAAATAAAATCATTTAAATCAAACTACATCACAGCCAATGAAAAAATATCTGGAAGAAATGGAAGCAAAAGAAAGTCTTGGCAAGTCTCTTTTGAATGACATTTCTGGAAATCCAACGTTGTACTTCTACTTACAACAGATTGTCTAGAAACAAAAGAAAGTTTTTGTTTAGCTGCAACAACTGAATTATCAGTACGGATTAGAATGGCAAAGTTTTCCACTCATTTTAATAACAAAATATTTCCCTGCTTTGACTTGCTTTAATCAGCTATCTTTGCATGTCTGATTTCCTTAAAATTTGATCGTAATCATAGAACTGATTAATTTTTGAAAGTTGTGCCTTTTGTTGTTTATATGAGTTAAAGGAATATTTAGCTCATTGTTAAGCAAATTTGATGTGATTTATTCCAACTTTTGCATCCTGGTTTAGTTTGGTAAAACTGACCCAAAAAGGGAGGAGAATTTATTGTGACTTTATATCAAAGCAAAATATACCATTAGAAAGCATCGATCATTCAAGAAGCCTTCAGAAAGCAAGATGTTGCAAGTCACATTTAACAGGATCTTATAACAAAACAAGAGGAGGGGCCCTGCCACCAGTCCTTCCACTGTCCCCCATAAACGTTAGCCAATTGAAAATTCATGTCCAACTGATATGCACAGAATATCCTGATGTCTGTTTTGTGTTTTATTGTTAATTAAAAAAAAAAACAATTTTTTGAGACAGGGTCTCTCTTTTGTAGTTCAGGCTGGCCCTGAGCTCAGCCTTGAACTCACAGCAATCCCCCTGCTTCTGCCTCCAACTAGGATATGGGGTAGTGATTACTAGTGGGCGTGAGTTTCCATGCCCAACATTGTTGTATTTGGTTACTGGGGATCAAACCCAGGCCCTTACACTTGCAAAGCAGGCACCAGTACCACTGAGCTAAATCCCTGGCCCATTAATTTCTTAACTAATTGTCTCACTAGAACCTGAAAATCCTTTCTATGAAGATCACAGAGAAAATGCATGCTGAAGCAATGCATGCACATCCTGGAAAAACTGCTATTTCGCCTTCTCTTTACAACAGAAGATACAAATGTACCCTCTCTTACAAGACAAGATCCCACTGGCAAGATCTGGAAAATATTACAATCCCTCATGCTAAAGATAAATCAGGGTTCAAACTTTCAAAGTAAAATGCACATAGTTTATACAAAATATGTAATAAATTGGTTGTTCTATGTCCCACTTGGCCCTGAAGTTTTTGACTCATAACATAATCGCAGTTTTTTAATTGGCCTTTGAGGGAGCTTGAAATTTTTATGGCCTGCATTGGCCTTTTTAATAGCATTGGTAAATATGCACGGCTCATAGTCTGAGGACAATTTTTGTTAGGGTAAGCTAATTATTTTCTTTGTAAAAGTGTGATTTATCTGAACAGAATTTATTTAAATTGACAGGTTATTCTTGAAAAAAGCAGAGAATTTTCTATCATTGTAAGTATACACAAGTAAAAAATAACTACAAAAGTAAAAAAAAAAATACACAAAATGACAATATCACATATAAACATTCTTGTAGCTCCCAACATTCATATTCTTGTAAGTATAAGAAACTAGACAAAATAAATAAAAGTAAATATTGTTTGTTTATTGTTAATAAAATAATAATGATGTTTCTTTTTTTTTTTTTTTTGTCCTATAATGTAAGAAAAGATTACCAAGATCTATCCAGCTCAGGACAGAGTGTGCTCCAATCCAGCCCCTACAGCTCTGTGTACCTTCTTTGGGGAACAAGGGGCAAGAGAGTCCATATGATTCAAAGTTTCATGGAAATAGCCTGGAGATGCTACAGCCAAGAACAGAAGGAGGGAACTAAGAGGGAAATAATCAGTACTATGGAAACTGTGCACAGGTTCCAACCCTGTAGTAGAAACCCACTAAACACACAGGCATACTGCAGTCACAGAGAGCGTCTCCATCCTCCACTGGACCGTCACTGTGGTGAGGCCATGGACCAGTAACAAAAGATTACGGCTGAAAGAACCAAGACACAGACTCTCTATAAGGGCCCAGGAAACCTAACAGAGGAACAGACGCAAGAAGAGGCATATTTAGCGAAAAACATTCAATGGTATTTACAGCTATGTAGTTAGAACATTAAACAAAGCTGAATGCAAAGCCAGATTGGCATAAGTCCTCATCCTACCAGCCTATTTGCTTCAGTTTCTGTCATCCGGTGCCATGTGGCTGAATTTTGTTTAAAAAAAAAAAAGAAAAGAAATCACAGAGCATGACCAAGGGAAAGAAAAACTGCAGACCAAAAAAGACAAAGCAATCATCAGAACTGTACTTAGTTATGGTAGAGATGTTGGAATTACTAGACAGGGAGGAAAATAATGATGGTTAACATATTTGGTACTCTAATGGAAAAAGCTGATAGCATAGAAGAATAGATGAATAATATAAGCAGTAAAATGGAAACTCCAAGATAAAAATCAAAAAGAAATGCCGGGAATGAGAAAATTGTATAACAAAAGTAAGAAATGCCTTCCACGGTCCATCAAACGCTGGACATAGATGACAAAAGAGGCTGAACTGCTCATCAGGGACCATGTGTGCTAGGAGATGGTCCAAGAAACAACCCACTGTCAAAGGAAAGAAAAAATACTAACCTGGAATTCTACATGCAGCCTAATTTCTCTTTATAAATGAAAGAGAAAGAAAACTTCAAATTGATATAATTCATCCTCAGCAGATCTTCCAGCAAAATCCTGCAGGATGACAAATAATGATACATTATGTCCGAAATACATCTAGATAAAGATGGAAAAGCAAAAGGAAGGAGAAAATGAGAATAAAATAAAACATTAGGAAACTGGGTAAGGGAAGGGTACAACTTGAGCCTAAGTGGAAGAAAATGAATACAAATGAGAGAAAAATCAATGAAATTGAACAGGAGACTTAAATGGAAAACAATCAATTGAAAGACAATAAACTCATCTCTTGAAAAATCAGTACTTGAAATGTCTCTAGTTGGATTAACCAACAAACAGAAGGAATATTCAATTTACTAAGCTCTGTGGAATCAATGTTACTTTATTGACATTCTGAGAATTATAATGTGAAAGGGATACAATGGACAGCATTAAGCCCAGAAATGTCTTGAGAAGATGAAATGGACAAAATCCTTGAAAGCCTCAAATTCCCCAGCCATACCCCAGGAGAAGTAGATCACCTCAATGCCCAATGTTTACTAAGGACAATAATTTGATGTTTACACTTTAAAAAAGAAATTCCTGGCACATATTATTTTTGTATGAATTCTGTGAGACACTTAGTGAATAATTAATATCAATTTTTCAGACAGAGATAGAAAATACAACAGGGTGAATTCTTTATAAGACATTTTACAAAGCCAATATTATGTATAAAAAATATTACAAGAAATAAAGGACACAAGCCAGCATGTTAAATGCAAAAAGCCTCAAAAATACTAATGAGTAAAATTCACCAATGTATGAAAACAAATGTGAATTAATAAGGGATTACTCTGTATATGTGAGACTCCTTAACTTTTAGAAATAATTCACATGAGCCTCCATGTTCTAGAGCTGAAAAATGAAGTTCACCTGTTCAAATTTACTCATGATAATAAATGACTTAATAAAATCTAATACCATTCATCAAAAAAGCTAAGTTAACCAGAAATAGAGAAGAATTTATTTAACAGAGAACAACTATAAAATATTAAAACCTAACCTCACAATCAGTGCTAAAGCTCACAATTGAAAGTCATCACAATAAGTATTATCTTTTAAAAAACTTGGCCCTTTGCTAACATGAGAGACATCAGATACCAGATTAGTAGTTGTTCTGTACAATATCTAACCTGGACTCCTCAAGACAATCCAGATCATAGTAATAACAAGGAAAAACTAAGAAGTGGGTAATATGACAAGTGGGTAGTGAGGAGATTTGACAACAAAATATAACTTGGTAATCCTGCATTGCATTCTAGAACAAAAATAAGATATCAATAGAAAAAAAATTAAAGAAAATACACTATTTGGACTTAAATCAATAGCAATATATGAATGTTATGCTCCAAACATTAGCAAATATATTAGAGTAGAACAGATGTGAGCAAAGGAAGAAAATGAATTAAGAGTTATAGAGGAATTTCTCAAAACCTTCATGTAAACCTAAAATTATTTAAAAACAAGTTTATTTTTAAAAAATATTTATTATTGAGTAAGAAAAATTTGGAATAGAAATGTCCAGAAAAATGAGAAGATAAATTTTCCATGTCATTTACCAAAAGCAACTGTACCTTATTTAGAAGGTAAAATCAAAAATCAGTTTCTGTATTATACATGCTCAAAATGTTGAGAAAGATCTTGTGACAGTGTAGCATAGCTTGAAGGTCCTGGAAAATGCAGAAAAACAAAACAAAACTAAATGGAAATGGAAGAAACTTCCCACAGTTCAAACAATAGTCCCTCTCTCTCTCGCTCTGTCTCTCTGTCTCTCTGTCTCTCTCTCTCTCTCTCTCTCTCTCTCTCTCTCTAATTTAATCCTAAAATCAAAAATTGCCAAACAAATACAATCCATCCACAAATAGTGAAAGTTAACAGACCAAAGAGAAGAATAAAAATTTCAAGAGTTTTAAATTTGTAGAACATAAAGAGGAATACGTTTATTTAAACATTAAGAAAAACATGTGGAAATAGAATATGTAATTTGAAAAGAATATACAGAATAGAGCTGGAATGTAGAAAATAAATATTAAAATACAAAACAAATGGCTACATTAAATAGCAGATGTTACCAGCTAAAAAGGATTTGTACATAAGAAGATAAAAATGAAGAAAATATACAGATGCAGCAAAGAGGGATAAAGCATATCATCTACAAAAAACTTCAAATATATATGTAAATAAATGATCAACTGAATAGAGCTAACATGCAGAGACTACTAAAGAGGAAGAGAATATGACACTACAAATGATAATATAAAAGAAAATAGCCTAGAAATGTTTAGAGACTATAAAAACTTTAAATCATGAACATCAATAAAAACACATCTCAGAAATGTTAAATGAATAAAATCTTCAGCTAGACATATAATGAAACTACAGAAATTTAAAAGAAAAGAAAAATTACTAGTAACCAGAGAGTAGCTCTGAATTCAGCAAACCAGCATGTTAGGATAAAATAATTGTAAAGTAGAAAGTCCATATGCAGTAAAAGCATTGTGAAAGATTTAGAGTAAAAACATAATGTGTCGGGCCGGGGACACAGCTCAGTGGTTAGCTCAGTGGTTCCGGCGCCTGTCTTGCAAGCGCAAGGGCCCGGGTTCGATTCCCCGGTAACCACATAACAATACTGGGTGTGGAGACCCACGCCCAGCAGCAACCAGTGCCACGTGCCGCAGTGCCGGGCGTGGTGGCTCACGCCTGTGGTCCCAGCACTCGGGAGGCAGAGGCAGGAGGATTGTGATGTGAGTTGGAGGCTGAGCTCGGGGCCAGCCTGAACCACAAAGCGAGACCCTGCCTCAAAAAAAAATCAAAAAAAAAAAAAACCATAATGTGTCTACTTAGATAAATTTTCACTCAAAAACTCCTGCTGAATAATATTGAAGGATTTATTTCAGCAAAAAATAAGAAAATCCTAAGAGAAATGGAACTGAAGAAATCATGAGAATACTTCTCTTAAGTAAGATACTGAGGGATTGTAGGGACTGGGAAAAGTGACTAATTTAGGACCTTGTTGAGTTACGATGCAGATTAAAGAAGTTCAGTTACCCACTGAAGGAGTGTCAGATGCATATGTCTGTAGTTTCCAGAGAAACGGAACCAACCAAAATTGTTTGTGTATGTGCGTGTGGACAACAGAGATCAGAGATGGAGAGGTAAAAGGAGAGACAGAAATTACAGGAATTGGCTTAAATGTTGTAGGTACTTGGAAGGTCTAAAATCTCATGGGATTGATCAGCCCAGTGAGAGACTTGAGTGCAAATTGCAGTTTCAATCCAAATATCATCTGGCTAAATTCTTTCTTGTTCCTGGGATCTCAGTCTTTTTCTTCTACTGAAGCGTCTGACTGATTATATGAGACCCGCATACATGAAGAAAAGCAATCGGCTGTATCAACATCCACAGATTTAAACTTTACTCACATCCCACCAAACAACATCACAGAAATACCCAGAATAATGTTTGATCAAATATCTGGCCCCTATGATCCAGCTAACTGGCCCTACAAAATTAACACTCACAATGCCAAAAGTTTTAAAGGAAAAAAACATAGAGATAAATAGGAGGTTGTGGAGAAACATGGGCCAGAGTGATTGAAGGGGGTGTAATAGAGAAGAGATCTTGAATCTGCTCCTGTGAAGCCAGGTAAGACTTCACAGCAAAGTCTGCAGGACAATGAAGAGCCAGTTACTCTTAGAGATCTTTTTTGGCCATTGTGTCCCTCTGTCTTGAGAAGATTGTTTAAACTAGGTCCATATATGTCACATAATAATCCATCCCATTCTGGCCCTGTCCTCTCACTATAACACATGTACAATATGTTGCCATATTATATTTTCTTCTGTATCTTTATTCTCGTGTCCTGAGATACAAATAAATAACTGCAGAGTTTCCAGCTTGCTTCTGTTTCCCTGAAGCTCTCTCATGCTAAACCAATGGCCCTGAAGTAAGGCAATAGCATGAAAACACACAAATATCAACCTAAATGTAGGGCCAGGCAAGGAGGTACAGGTGTGAAATCCTAGCCCTCGAGGTTGAGGGAAGAGTTTGAGGCCAACCTGAACTACAAAGTAAGATGCTGTCTGAAAAACTGAAACAAAATAAAGAAAAGAAAAAGATCTTACATATCATGTTAGAAATAATTTCTATAAATTAATTCACTGGGTAAAAATGGAAATTCAGTAGAATTTCCTGTCTAGCAAATAGAGATAAATACAGTCACCTGAAAACCATTCTTTGTACATACAACCAGATACTGAATAAAGTATGCTTTCTATTATAGCTCCATAATTTCAAAAAGCCAAAGAAATCTCCTAGGGCCACCCACACATGGTCCTTTTCAAACAAAAAGCAAATTTGAATTAAAAATAGTTAGCAGTAAACACACTTGAGAGAAGGAGGGTTCGAAGGGCAAAAGACTAAACAAGGGCTATGAAAGAAAAATAATAAGAGGTGATCAGCACAATGAATGAAAATGCACTAACTGGGGCTTCTATTTTAAGCCAAGAATCTTGGAAGGAAATTAAATTGATACAAGGTAGTCAGCGCCTCTTTTACAGAGGAAAAATACACATTAAAATCAACCAAATAGGAATTCAAAATTTAAGATCCACAGAGAAAAATTTTTGAATATTGAACAACACATAAAACAAGAATGGTTTGCCCAAGAAGAAACTACATGACATGAAGCCTACAACTGCCTTGGTTTGGGTTTGGAAAGAATACTGTAGACCTTGGATCACAAAGAGGAATCCTCGATGGAACCTATGGACTCACTAAGTTAGTGAGGCACAGGTTGCAGTTTGAAGTACCTGTGAGCACGTGAATTTGCATGGCCAAATATCAGAATTAAAGGAGAAAAATGGAAAAGTAGCTCTAGAAATCAGCATTTCCATGAATCTGTGCTGGAATCTAAAAATTTCTAGGAATTGCTTCTTATGTAGAAACATGAAATTTCCAACCAGTGAGGGCAGAGGATCCTATTTGGATATTAGTGGTATTCAAGAAACACATCTTCACATCTTACTAGCAGGACTAGCCTCATTCTAAAAAAAAGACGAAGCACACTAGCCACATATTAGTTCAAAAGAAAAAAGTTAATGCACATATGATTTAACTGACTGTCAAAACAAATTCCAAAACTCCTTAAAGTAAAATCTAACATAAATTAGAGAATCCAGTTACCAATAAAATCCATAGACATGTGATGAAGCATTTGACTGAAATATTTCCCTTCTAGCTATATTCTTGAAAGAATGAAAGTCATCATTTACAGTGATACACACACACCCATGTTTATAGCAGCACCATGTATAACAGCTAAATCTTGGAAACAGCCCATATGCCCATCAAGAGAAGAATGGATAAAGGAAATGTGATAGTATATGCAATGGCGTACTACACAGCCGTTAAGAATAACAAAGTTTAAACCTTTATATAAGTGGATGTATTTCAAGATCATACTATTAATTTAAATAAATCAGACACACCAGTTTAAGCATCGCATGTTTTTCTCTTATGTGAAAAATCCAAAGTGTAAGTAAAGGACAAAAGAGAATATAGGTAACAGTAAGTTGCGGTGCAGCTCTCCAAATGGGAAGGGGCTCAAGAGATGGAAGAAGAGGGTAGGGAAGGGAAAGGAAAAGGATTTTATAAAGAAAGAGAGTTGAATAAAAACATGAAACAGAGCTTTTGCAAGTGCAAAGAGGAACAAGGATTGAAGGGAGCAGATAGGGATGGAGGGGAAGGAAATGAAAATAAAAAATTGTAAGGTTTTATCTAAATGTACAAACTGTGCATGGTAAATGTAATCATCATGTATTGCAAGCACATATTAACAAATTTGAAGGAGAAAATATTCAATAAGCTGAAAGAGACCAAAATTGACAGAATTAATAAAATTATCACACAGGAAGTAAACAACTATCCCTATTAGTATTTAAAATTTAAAAGTAAATATGAAAAAATGAGATGTGAAATGCAGTATATTTAAAAGAATTAAAAGGAACTAGTTGAAAAGAAAAGCACAATTTGAGAAACACCATTGTCAGTGCGTGCATTAGCACCAGTTTGCACCCTGTAGAAGAAAAGACCAGTGGAGATGAAGGCTGCAATAGGAAAAATGCAAACTGAACAGAGAACACAAATGACAAAAATCTCAAAACAAACAGGAAAAGAACAATTACAAATGAAACTGAGAGACTGATATATAGCAAAACACAAAGCAGTCATGAACCCAAGGGATAAAGAACAGAAAGATTTTGTGAAAATAATCAAAATTTCCAAAATTCATAAATTTTACTAAGCCAGATGTTCAAAAAATGCCGTGAAAGAAAAACAGAATCAATAGAATTCACATAGAGTTACTTCATATCAAAATTGCCGGCCCGGACACTGACCTATTTTATGTCATATCAGAAGAAAAGTAGATGCCACTTAAAAAGGGTCATTGTTAAGTGCATTCACAGATTTCTATCTGAAAAAAAAATCAAGCCAGAATACTCATATATGCACCATTTTATGGCACTGATAGAAGAAAATCCAAACTAGAATTTTAGATGCACTGAACACCTCTTTCCTAACTAAAAGGACATGGAAAGCCATCCTGGAGAATAAAAGTGGAGACAATTGCAGCTGAAGAGCCTCAGAAAGCTCCTCTCAGTGAAGATGAACAGCTGGAAACAGCTTCACACAAAGGAAAACACTGAAAATAACAGGCATATCATTAACTACACAAAAGTGCCCCTGATGCCGATTGTAACATTTATTTTAACATGTAACAATATTTTGTAGAATTTATTCCATGTGTAAAAGAAACAAGTACAAGAATGTAGCATCAGTGATGGAAAAGACAAAGGAAGACTCAGTACATTGTAACATTTCACTGCAAATGAGGTGCTATAATTTAATTTGATGATAGACTTTGATGATAGAGCAGATTGCTTGACCAAGCAACATTAAATTAAAAATCAGTATGAGAAAATTATTTCAAAAAATTATTATGACACATGGAAGTTGCATAGCTTTCTCATTTCAGAAACACAATGCTAATAGAGCGATGGTAAACACTGGAAAACATTTTGTAATGAAGATTAAAAAGCAGCTCATATCATTATCTGTGGTATGTGTATAAAGGCTCACTAACACAGAGGATAGAGTTTATCATCAATTTGATGATAAACCCATTTGTTTTGAAATTTTTGTCATTTATGTTCTCTGTTCAGTTTGCATTTTTCCTATTGCAGCCTTCATCTCCACTGGTCTTTTCCTCTACAGGGTGCAAACTGGTGCTAATGCACGCACTGACAATGGTGTTTCTCAAATTGTGCTTTTCTTTTCAACTAGTTCCTTTTAATTCTGATAAGAAAAATATACATAAAGTAAAAATGTAGAGCCCCTACTAAGAAAATAAATAAATAAAATAAACAAATCCCAGTCAATAATGTAAGGAAGTACACAAAAGTCTAAAAAGTACCCAAAGTAACATTCAATGGTAAGGAAACATAGAAACAAATATGATAGAGCAAATGCACAGTAACTTCAAGGTAGATAAATTTAAAAAATCAATGATAATATTAAATGAAAATAATCACATTATAGATTGTAAGGTCTTTTCACATGTCAAGACCAAGCTTGATATTACCTTCAGTAAATGCCCTTTAAATGTCAAAACATAGTGTATTAACTTGCTCTGTAGACTCCGCCTTCATGCTACATTTCACACGACCTTAACTCTGCACACAAGAATGAGGAAAAGGAACTTCTACAAGGACATAGGGCTTGTAGGGTAGAAGTCAGGCTATAATTATCTTAGTGCTTTACGATCTCCTTGAAGGTCCTATCACCAAATATAGTCACACTGAGGGTTAAAATTTCTACACAAGAACTTTGAAGGGAGACCATCCATCCCTAACACATAGGTAAATTAAACATGGAATTATTGAAAATAGTGTCACACAAACATCAACACGAAGAAATGATGATACCAGTAATAGTAAAAGTAGTACATTTCTGGACAATAAATACTGGGAGAAAAAAAGGCCATTTCATAAAACTAAAATTCAATTCATGATAAATATAAATTGTGCACACGACTAGAGTTTCAAAAAAATTAAGAAAAGCCAAGAGAAATAAATGGAAAACAGATAAAACTCTAATTTTACTGTGAGAGTTTTAACATATCTCTCTGATAACAGAATAAAAAAACTGAAAACCTGTAAGAATACAGAAGACTTTATTACTACCACCCACACTGACACTGATATTTATATATTACTACACCATCCATAAGTGTGAACATATTGATATAAAGTACACTAGGAATACTAAATTAGGCGGACTGTACAGAATCACTTTAAAAAATAGGTAAAGGGTGAAATCATGCGAAGTAAATTGTTTGATCATGCAACATTAAATTAAAAATCAGTATGAGAAAATTATTAGAAAAAATTATCATGACATATGGAAATTGCATAGCTTTCTCATTTCAGAAACACAATGCTAATACAGTGATGGTAAACCCTGAAAAACATTTTGCAATGAAGGTTAAAAAGCAGTTCATATCATTATCTGTGGTATGTGTATAACTAAAGGTTTACTAACACAGAGGATAGGAAATAACAAAGATAACTGCAAACAGATGAAATAGATAATAATAAAGAAAATGAATAATTTTTTAAAATTCAGATGAATCCTGGACTAGGGATTTAGCTCAAGGGCACAGTGTCTTAAGGGCAAGTGCGAGGTGCTAAATTCAAGGCCCAGCACCACCACCCTCTAAAATTTACATGAATTAACAAAACTGTTAAAACCAGCTAGACAAGTTAAGAGAAGTATGTATAATCCTAGATATATTTTATTTGTATGTTTTCTGTACATAATGACCTCATTTACTAGGGGAAGACCATCCATAAACGTAGCACATCTAAATTACATTTACTTCAACTTCCCTTCTCCAAATGCCAAGATTTCCTTACTAATTCTCTATTTTTATTTTACCCTTTATTTGTATTTTGAGTGTTTCATACAAGAAAAACTATGTAACATTGACGTTAGCAAGTCTGATTTGTTTCACTTAAAATTATGGGGTCAAGGTGCACCCATTTTCCTACAAATGAATTAAATCTCCCCCTCTTTATAGCAGAATAATAATTCACTGTGTATCTATATCACTTTTTCTTTGTTCATTTATCTGTGGATGGACATAGAGGCTAATAGTGAGGTTTAGTTACTAAGAGGAATTGTGCTGCTATAAACATGGGTATACATATATCGCTGTAATGTGATGTCTTTAACTCCGTAGGGAAGATACCTGGAAATGGAGTATTGGGTTGAATGAATTTCAAGTTTTAGTTTTTTGAAGAATTCCCATGCTAATATATATATATATATATATATGTATGTATATATATACACACATATATATATATATATATATGTATGTATATATATACACATATATATATACATATATATATTTTTTTTTTTTTTTGAGACAGGGTCTCGCTTTGTAGTTCAGGCTGGCCCTGAGCTCAGCCTCAAACTCACATCACAGCAATCCTCCTACTTCTGCCTCCCGAGTGCTGGGATTACAGGCATGAGCCACCACTCCGGGCACTGCGGTATGTGGTACCTAGTTGCTGCTGGGCGTGAGTCTCCACACCCAGTATTGTATGTGGTTTCTGGGGATAGAACCCCAGTCTCTGCACTTGCAAGACAGGCATGGGAACCACTGAGCCAAATCCCCAGCCCTCCCATACTAATTTTCATAGTATTTATTCAAGGTACATTCATTTGCACCAACAATGGAGAAAAGTTACTTTTTCTCTGCTACCTTGCCATCAATTGTTATCTTATTTTTTGATAAAACTCTCAGTCATTTGTAGGAATCTCAGGTAATTGTAGATAAATGCAAGTGCCTTTAGACTATAATATTAAGTGAAATAAATCAGACATACAAGCTTAAATATCACGTGGTTTCTCTTACACAAGAAACATAATACATAAATGAAGAAAAAAATAGATAATAGATAATTGAATGAAGGAAATAATAATATGAATGAAGGAAATCTTTTTTCAAATTAGAAGGAAAACATGAAATAGAGCAAGAATGAAGGAGAGGGAAAGGAAATAAAAAGAGTTACAGTAAAGGTCTTTATTTTTTCCCCTATTAGAAAGATAGTTTTCTGGGATGTATTGATCTGGTTAGAAAGTCAGTTCCCTTTAGGATCTGAAATGCTCATTCCAAGTTTCCTGGCCAGTAAATTTTGGAGTGAGAAGTCTGCTGTAGTTGTATGGGATTTGCTTTTTATAAGTGACTTGTTGTCCATGTCAAACAGCTTTTAAGATTCAATCTCTTTTCTATTTCACAATATATAACAAAGAAAAGAGATTGAATGCTCAGTGTAAAACAGGGTGAAGGCGGAAAATGTTGAGATTGTAACAAAAAAGTAAGGAAACAAATTTTATGTATATGGGGGGGTGGTAGGGTGGGTAGGGCTATGGGAAAAAATGAGAATTAAGTTGTGTCTTATACTGGTACAAATCCCCATTATGGAGTGCATTCATGATGTGTATATTTAATGTACCAATAAAGATTTTTTAAAAATGAAAAAAAAAAAAAAAAGATTCAATCTCTTTGTTGGATTTCTGTGATTTTGACCCTGACGTGTCATGGAGTTCTTTTCTTCTCATGGCTATTTGGCTTTCTATATACCATTCTTGGAATGTTTTCTGTTATGCTTTTTGTGACCACATTTTTATGACACATGTGCTCTGCTATTTTTCTCTAACTTCAATTAACCTTACATTAGTCTTCATGGAGTCACTTAACAGTTACTGGATCCAGTTACCTTGATGTCTTGATGCTTTTAAGGTACCTCTGAGTGTAAGGTCACCTGCATCAGCTCCTGCTGGTTCTGACAATCTGGCCTTATACTCATCACTTATGCTGACCCTTCCTTCAGTAAAATATTTTACTTCCTGGATTTGTATTTATTAATTTTCATCGACTAATTCTTCACTTAACTGATCATTAACATTTAGATATATTTTGGTTAGCTCAGCTAGACTTTATGTCTTCTTTAAACTCAGTATCATTTTGTTTTCTAAATTCATTATCTTGTTAGTTGTGTCATTCTTGATCCACTTTTTATTGCTTCTTCATCATTTTGTATAACTCTGAACTTTTTTAATGTTCTTCTCATTGGTACTCTTTGGTTGGCTTTGTGGAAGTAGACAGTATGGAAGAATTGTGTTGACTTTTCCTAGTTTTTCAATTCTGTTGCTATTGTCACTGTTCCCACTGTTGTTCTGAGAGTTGAGGGTCAGTTACAGTAAATAAACTGTTACTACTTCAAAGATATATTTAGTCAGTACAGGCTTTCCTTGATTTTTTCTATGCTATGATATTTATCTACCTCTTTGACCTACTCAGTTTAGTAGTTTGGGATCTGTTCACTCTGTTGCAAGAAGAGAATACCTACTGTATAAATCAATGTCAATAGATCCAACCTTAATCAGTCACTTATATTAAAAAGTATTTTTAGAAATTTCACTTTTTTACTGATGTCCCATAAACACTATATTGTACTGGTACTAACAGATTAGGATATGGAGGGAGGGAGGAACAAGGAAGAGAAAAAAGAATTGAGTAAATCAATGAGAAGAGGTGAAGAGATGAGAAATACCAATAGGTAAAAATCAGATAGGAAATCAGAGTCCATTTGAATCATTTTTATGGACAAAATAATGAGCTAATGTTAAGGAGATTCCACAGAATATTTGTGAGTGGAAGAAAGGGTACATAGACAGCAAAATATAATTGGAGATGAAGGGAATCTGTGAAAATGTCAGATCTTATTGATTATATTGATAGCTATAGGATCTAATTAAATTCACACTAACCTTTGTTGAAAATCAACACATTATACAGAATATCAAAATATTTAAAATGAAATCTGAAGAAGCATCTATCTAAAAGATATTATAAAGAAAAATAAAATAGTACTGAAGAGAAAAGTATGGTTTCAGTTCTCATATCAGAAAACACTTAAGACTAGAAATTGAGCTAAATACATCATAAAAAATTAATGTTTTTGAATCTTAAAATGAGAGGTGCGTACACTTAGGACCTGAGACTATAATGTGAACCAGAGTTGAATTAATAAACACATCATGCATAAGAAGAACCACATTTCTCTGTTCTTAATGTTGACAAAGGAAGTTACAAGCAAAAAAAAGGCATCAAATGTGCCAACATAAATTTATATTTATTAATGTTCATATAAGTAGACCTGGATATACATAGATATGTACACACACACGTGTGTGTCAGTGTATAGTAGTTTTTATTTTCTTGAAGACCTAGAACTAACAACATCCCTAGAGCATCCATATCTCAGTTTCCAAATGCCACTCCCCACAAAAAGAACCAAGGTTTCACAGGAAGCTGTCTGATAGTGCTGCAATAGAGAGTATATTACCTGGCACTAAGCTAACAGTACCAGAATGTGTAATGGAGTTTACAATATGATGGAAGCTTATTAAAAGGCCACATGAGCAAATGTGAAGGCTCTCAGGGTTCCAGTCTTACATGACTCTTGGAGGCTCGTGCATTGAAGCCTTGGTCCCTTACGTTATACACAGAGTATCCAGGAAGCCATTGCACTGGGAGGGTCCTGAACTAGTGAATGGATTCCTCTGTTTAGGTATTCATAGCTTACACTGTTTGAGGGAGAAGTTTTGTTGCAAAACCAAGTTCTCTCTTTGCTTCTTGACCACGATGAGCTGGGCAGACTCCTCTCCCATTAACTTGTGTGGTCACGATGTTCTCCTTACCAGAGGCACAAAAGCAGAGGGAACCCATGAAGTGAAATCTCAGGAGAGCATCGGTTGAAACAAACCCATCCTCCTTCATGAGGAGATATCTCAGGCATTTTGTCACAGGGAGGAAGAGCAAACACAAGGCATTCTCAGCGGTCAAATCTGGGACAACCTGAGCAGCCAAAGAACCAAAGTGATGGATTGCTCTGCAAAAGTGAAACAAACACTGATGAGTACTTTTCCAATAAATACCACATGCTATATTTATACTTCTTATTTCTTACTAAGCAGGACTTGATACTCTGCTCTTTCTTTGATTTCAGTTGGTAAACTTTTGTTGACTTTTTAACAAAGAACTTAGGATCTTTAGAACCTTCAGAAATTGCTTGACTGTGTTTCTTCACATTATAATCATGAACTCTCCACTGAAATGGAATTTCATGGGACTAATCACAGTTTGGTCTTCATAACTGACCCACAGCAGATTGATCATGCAGCAAATGTTCACTGAGTGAACAGATGGAGGTGCAAAAGGATAGAATGATAAAATATTTTTTACTCATGTACTATTAATAAAATCACTTGAAAATTCACAAGGAAAAAGAAGTTTAAAAAAAGTAAAAAAAAATTAAAGGAGATAAAAAGGCCGAATGACATTTTTTAATAAATTAGAGAATTCTAGTATTGACTCAACTAAAACTTAACCTTCTTCTAAGTTTAACAGATGTCGGTATGTTTACTCACATATTGTTCACAATCTACAAGTGTAAAAAAGCTAAAAATTCTAAAAAGCTTTTAAAAACTGAGTCATAATGTGGGAAGTTAATGATTATATTTCCAGAAAATATTTTATAAAATATTCTGACGGTTTATAGCTCTAGGGAAATTAAGTCATTTGTGTCATTTTAGTAAATTTATAAAACATACTTAATAAATGTTAATGTCATGTAATTCTTCATTCTGCTGTCAGCTATTATTTAATATGCAGATATATGAAAGTTTAGACTAGTCTTGGTTGTATCCAGAAATAGAAATGTCTCACATTTTTTAAGAAATCACCCTGATACTCAGCTAAGGATTCAAAACTATAACTTCTTTATGTTCTCTAATTACATTAATTTCAAAAATAAGTTTATAAACAGGTTCCATAAAGATAGAGAGCACAGCTTTATTTCTCACAGACCTTCCTTGCTACAGGTCTCTATGTACTTTATGTTGCCCACCAACCCATACAAACATTTTCAGAACCTAAGTGATATTTCACCAGTGGAAAATGCAGATATGAGTGAAAAAAAAAAATCAGCTGACAGGATTTACAATAGAGTTCTCAGCTGTGGAGGATTTTGTCGATGGAGAAATCTGGACTCCTCTCCTTCTGGTCAGCAAGGCAAATCAGAATAGCGCTGGGATTCCATCTGTCTTGTCATCCCACTGGCAGGACACCTTTCGATAGACCCTCTGTTCCTTCTGCTCTCGGTTACACCTTCTTCTGGGATGTCTGAAAATAATGGAACTTTGAGACTAATTGATGAAGCCTGGCAGAACTTCTGAGCTCTTCAAGATCTAAATCACATGTTTGCATCAAGTCACTGAAAGTAAACTTGGAGCATCTGGGTTGAATCCTGACACACAGCTACTCATCTATCGCTTCCAGTCTTGATCAGTACTCTTCGTGATGGCAATTCAATCTAGAAAGCAGAGATTCCAGTGTTTTGTGAAGTGTACCCTGTTGCTAGTAATATGATGATTCACACTTTAGGAAAAGATAAACTATCAGCACCATCATTGGAACCAGATGCATGGTTTTTAAACAGGGAGGAGGACCTGCCTGTGTCGGGTTTGTTCCATTCTTCACAGGCTGAGTTTACAAAAGCTCTCTCTGAGTCAGATGCAGCCTCTGCCTTGGACTCCAGAGCAGACTCCTGAACACTTCCTCAGGCACAGAGCAGCCCGGGAATGGGCGTCCTGCTTTCCAGGACCCAAATGGTTCCTTTTATGTTCCCAAATTCATGTCCTTATGGCACCCATACTTTGTTGTTCTTCTTTTTCTGAGACAACAGGTTTAAGTAATTTCATTTTGCAAGTTCTTCATTAAAGATTTGTTGCTAGTCATTTCATTATATTTTTGAAAAAATACAACTGTTCAAATTGAAACTCAAAAGCACTATACCGATTTTGAAAACTTTATGCGAAAAGTATGTAATGTATGAGTCCATTTATATTCACTTTGACAATAGGTAAAACTAATCAGTAGCTAATGAAAATGTGTTTTGATTTATTTTTCATTGTCTTCATTTGCAAACTTACCTAACATTATAGCTAATACTCAAAAAGATTTCCATAAACAGATAAACTTTTATTTCTCGACTAAAAACTGTCATTTTAATTGAAACTTAAAATATTTTATGGTGGTAAGACGTATATAACAAAGTTTACTTTCATAATCGCTTTAAAGTAGGCAAGAGAGTGACATTAAGTGTATTCACACTTTTGTACAAGCGTCTTTGAAATCTCGTTCCAAAACTTTCTCATCATGACAAGGCAAAATCCTTTAGTAATTAATGTGCCTTGTTTCTATCATTTGATTATTTATCAAATAATTTTCCTACGTGTTTCCTTTCCCTTGGCCCAGGGACAGGTGTGGAGATGCAGCCTTGTCCAAAACCAACAAACCGAGTCCCTCCCTCCCAGTGACTCTGCTGCCCCAAGGGGAAGGCGGTGAGCAGAAAGTGCAGCAACAGGCAGCAAAGAGTCGCCCTGGCGTTATAAAATTGAATTATTGTTTTCTAGCAACGCGTTTTAAAAACAGTCTTCCTTTAGAAGGTGAATTTTACAAACCCATATTCATGAAGAGTTTCCAGGTGCCTTTGAAAGAGAAGCTTTGAAGTTTCATGACAAATGAGTGGCATCAGCAAAGGAAAGGGAATAGGTGACTTCTGCTTTTCTTTCTGCATATTCGTGGCTTCCTGTGTCGGTTTAAGCAAATCACTTACTGTTTGCTCTGATACTTTTTGGAGGCCTCTTATTTCTCAGAATGAGTAAAGCAGCTAACTAATGTACATCAGGTTGATGTAAAGTCTATACGTTGCTGGATTTTATGCAATAAATGTAATAACCTACTTTCCAAATGACTAATTGTCTCAGCTTTTCTCAACATGACCTTTTTGCTTGGCCTCCACAGCATCCATGCAAATAGCGTTCAGAAGAACAACATTTAACAAATAGTGATCATAATCACAAACAAACTCAGTCTTGCATGTATTTTTTAATGAAGGAAGGAATGATCCCATCACCTGTACAATAGGAGAAACAGCTTCACACATGTCTACACACCTACAGGACATGCATATTTTCTTTAGATTTTTCTGAAATGTAGTCCTCAACTTCTAGCCTCTAGTGTCAGCTACCCCTGACAAACTAAGCTTTGCAAATGTTTCTTCCTCCAGCCTATTCAATCCCGTGATTTCTACTTGTCTGCCTGAATTTTCATTTTCTGTAATTTTGCATCATCTCTTTACAGGACAATGTGGGGATTTACAAAACTTTTAGAATTAAAATTGGCTACCACCTTCATTGTGAATACTGCTAATAGTCACATTAAAGAGATATATTACACTCAGGAAAAGTGGACTGAAAATTTACTGCAAACTATTTTAATAGAAAAATAGAATAATACCATAGTCATGCACTATATATTCATACAACATATATACATGCATATATAGTAATACAGTATTGCACGGCTATGATGCAGAACCATATCTAATGGTTTCCGGTGGGGACTACACCTGTATGTACAGATTACTGAGATTCCTGCCATTGGAGTCTGTATCGGTTACCATAGAAGGCAAAGAGAAGAAGGAAGGATAATGTCTGGTCTGTTTCAGGGCAGCAAAGGTGCTGGGCAGATAGAGTGAGTGTGTGTGACAATGACAAACACACAAAGACAAAGAGACAGAAATAATAGAAAACAGCTCTGGACAGATTCCTGGCAATTGACTGCCAAGATCTGACTTTATGCTGCAGGACATTGGCTAAAAACAAAAGAATAGCAGGACCTGTCCTACACTTTTAGGAGATCTTTCTGTTTTCTGTGAAGAGATAACACTGGGGATAGGAGGCAAAATTGAAAGCTGGAGGAAAAGGCTAGAAGGTGACACAAATAATTCAGAAAGGGGAGTAGTGGATTGGGGTACACACCAGCAAGAGTTTGAGAAGTAATCAGATTCATATATACTTCAAGGTACCCCACATAAGGGCAAAAGGCACAGAAATCAAGGTGATAAATGGGGCTACAGCATGATGTCATTTGTGTCACAAAAGAGAAAAGGTGATGTGAAGGAGAATGAGAGGAGTTACATCTGGACAGTACTTGGCACTGGGAATTGGAGCGGAGCTGAAGGCTTTTATTTTTAGTTTACATTCTTCCATCAAACTGTATCTTTTTGTCATTACATTCACAACTTTTAACAACCAACATTAAACAAACTGGAAAATGTGGTCCTTGAATGTGTATACTACCAAAAAGGACTAAAATAAAACTTTGCTATAGATCACAATACTGAAGCAATATATTTAAGTTACATGAAAACAAGTTATTTTTTCCACAAAAGACAAGAGTGCTTTCAAGCTATAAAGAACTTAATCCTAAATGATCAAATTAGTTCTCTACAACAACCCACTTATATGCCATTTACTCATCAGAACATTTTTTTTCATTCTTTCAATACATTATTAAGTATTTTATTCTAGGCATATAATTACATGAAAGACTAAAGGAAACTCAGGTGAAAGTAGATGAACATAGCAGCTCAGTGGGATGAAACACCACTGGAGATCATCACTGATTTCAAAATAAGAATACTGAGTTGAATGACAAGAATAGGAGCAGAACGGCTGACGAACTCTGAAGCAAACTGTTTGACTCTATTCAGCGTTTAGAGCTCTTCCAGTTCATTGTGCCCAGTTTGGGGCTCCCAAACTACAGACAGATAGGAAACTGGGCAGAGGTTTCACAGAATAACCACAAAGACAATTAAAGGATTAGAGAGCAATGTTTATGAGAAAAGGCCACAGGAAAAAAATATTTTGCATGCAAAAGAGGGTGTGAATGACAGTTTAACACTGACCTTTAAAATAATCAAAGATTTTACAGATCCTGGATGCCTATTTTCTGTCTCAACTGAGAAGAGAAAAGTGAGAGAAGAGTTTGGAGCTTCAACGTCAAGTTAGACACAAGTAAAAAGTGGAGGCTGTTAGACGCTGGTATGAAGTCATGGCACTGGTTTCTCAGGGGGCTTGGTCTTTTAAAAGAAGATCAATTTTCATCTGCTTAAATGACTTTCCAAATCCCCTTCATCCTTCTGATTCTCTCTCTGGAGAAAGAGATTCCTTGACCTGGCTTAGCAATCCATTCCTAAGCCAAATAGCCTTCAAGGTCAGGAAGCTTTCTAGTATAATTCACCTAAATAGATCCGGCTTCAACTTGAATCCATTTCCTCCTGGGCTGTTCTGGGTGGAAAGAAAGAAACATTTGTCATGGAGCACCATTTCAGACCATTTCAAATAATTCAAGACAGCAACTGTGTGCTCTGGCCTTTCTTTGTCCATCTGAAATGATTTCAGTTCCATCATTATACCACAAATCTTCCCCACCTTTTAATCCAGTTCATTACAGCGTCAGTCACAGCACCTCGGTTTACAGAGGTGAACTGTAGCTCTTGTGGAATCGCTGTCCTTCACGTCTCTTCTGCGTGAGCACGTGTGCTTTGATTAAGGACCTGCCTTTCCAGAGCACGTAAGGGAAGCACATTGCTAAGCCCTCAAAGTTGTATCATCTGTTCGTTCACCTGTGAGGTCAAATCTTACATCGTCTCTGCTATTTCCTGAAGAAATAGATTTGTGCTCCTGGGATATTCATCTTTTTTGTTTGTTTGTTTCTCTAAGTGCTGAAATATCCATTTTACTTCCACGCTGCAGAAATTAAATTCAAGTAACCAGATCAGACAGGGAGTTTGGCTAACGGGTCTCAGTAACTAGATACAAAATGAGAAATGACCGGAAGTTTCTCCTCTTCCTTTCTCAATTCTCCTGTCTTCTGCACCTCAGCTTTCCCTCCCCGTGACCAACTACAGGAAACTGTAATTCTTAAATATCTGTTAAAACTGTTCCATCCTCTCTATTCTTAGTGCAACAGCCAATCTGGCCTTAATTATTTCTCACTCAGACAAATGTCAAGTTCCCCCCAGGAGCTCCTGCCCCCCCCTCCTCATGCTTCCTTCTTCATTTAAAATGTAAATTGGATCATGTACCTTCTCTGACTGTAAACCTCCAACAGGGAGTATCTTTTGCCTAGAAAATAAAAATCCAAATTTCTACACTACTCAAGACCCTGAAGTGATCAACATCCTTCGGATTTCTTCAGCTTTAGTCTCTCCTCGCTATCTAACTCTTCAGAACCTTGACTTTTCTGTATCTCTTCAGTATCTGCCTTTCCAACTCTCACGACGATGCATGTAACCTTCCCTGTCCAAGGTGCTCTTCTCCGTCCTGCCTCGCAGATGACCTTTTATGATCAGTACTGTCTTTCAGAATACAAGTCAAATTGGGTCTTTCTTTTTAATTCCTCTGGTTGGAATTGGTCATTGCTTAGGGAGGAGTGGTTTGCTTAGGGCAACATAAAAGCACTTTGTATTGTAAATTATAAAATAACTATTCTTAAATGACTCATTTGCCAGTTTCTGTTTCTTGCCAAGTTAGGAGCTCTTTGTAGGGGCAGAGTTCATTATTTTACCCTCTCAAATCCCATTCTATCACATCTAAGCTATGTGGCTCAGTGCCCTCAGCTCCTCTTCTAATTATCTTTTTAAAAATTTAATCAATGGATAGTAACCACATATATATTTTGGAGTATAATTGTTTATATCTATAGTGAGATATTTCAATACATCTGTACAAGGCATTATAAGTAAGTGAAGGTAATAGGTGTATCTTTCAGTTTAGATACTTATTTTTTTAATAACATTCAAAGTCAACAGTCAGTTTTGAAATGTTTGTCATTTACCATAGATACTCTACTGTCTTGTAAAATAGGAGAAGTTACCCCTTCAGTCCAAGTGCACTTCTGTACAATAACCACTATTTATCTCTCTCTTCTACTGAGATCAACAGTGTACCTTCCACAAATAAGTGAATCGTGGATTTGTCTTTTAATGCCTGATTCATTTCACTGACTACAACATCTCCAGCCTCTGGCAGAAGTGCATCCTTTTTATGGCCCAGTAATATTTCCTTATGCACACACACCACATTTTTTAAACTATTCATTCATGGATAGACATCCATTATAAGCCCGTAGCTCAGCTATGGTCAACAGTGCTACAGTGAACAGGAGAGATGGAAGCTTTCTTTACATGCTGGCTTCCTTTCCTTTTGATGTATGGTGGATTTCTGGGCCATATGAAATTTGATTCTTGAGGATCTTCTCTTCTGTTTTCCCTAACATCTGCACCAATCTACTTTCTCAACAGCAATGTTCATTTTTTTTTTTTTTTTTTTTTTTTTTTTTTTTTTACTTTCTGGTAATTAACAACCATTTTATCAGGGGTAAAATGACATTTCATTGGGGCTTTGACTTATCTTTCCCTGAGATTAGTGATACTGAGCATTTTTTCATATATCATGTGGTAGTTGGTGTGTCTTCATTTCAAAAGATCAATATTATTTGTATTGTGTAGGTTTTTTGTTTTTATTTTTGTGTTTTGTTCTTTGAGTTTCTTATAGAGCTGGCACATTATTCTTCTGTTGTATGAATACTTTGCAAATATCTATCTCTTAATTCTTTTAACTGTTGTGCCATGGAGAATTTCCCAGTGCGATAAAATTTTACGTATTATTTTTTCCTTGTTTATATTGTCAAATGTTTTGGGTTCACATTTTAAAAAAATATTTGCCTAGATCAGTGTTCTGATATAGTTTCCTCTTTTTCCTAATAATTCCATGATTTGGAACCTTTAATTTAAATCTCTCATCCACTTAGAATATGTTTTAATATGATGAGAGTGGGAGGTCTACTTTCATTCTGCATGTGACTATTGTTTTCAATAACTGTGAACTAAGGATTTTTCTTTGCCCCCATGCAGGCTCTTATTCACTTTGTCAAAAATCATTTGGCCAACTCACATTTGTATTTTCTATTTTTCTATTCTGTATGACTGGTCTATATGTCTGTCTTTATACCAGTACCACACTCTCTTGGTTACTATTGCTTTGCATTGTTTTTTACTCCAGTTTGCTGTTTTGGCCAAGACTGATATGCACACACACACACACACGCATGCTTCTGATTACAGTATTTGGAAGTCTATTTCACCTAATATTCCTACTCCTACTCACTTTTGGTTTCTAATT
>PVIR01010415.1:0-50104 GCA_004026965.1 Petromus typicus | reverse complement strand
CTTGAAAATTCTCATGTAATCAGAGGCAGGATTTTTGAAAAGTGAGTGGATTATAGGGGTGTAATAGCTGGCCTGTTGTTAGGAGGTGGGATCAAATTGGAAGAGGTGAGTATATGTGGGTGTGGCCCGGAAGAAGGATATATCTCCCTTCCTAGCTAGTCCCTTGACTCTCTCTCTCTCTCTCTCTCTCTCTCTCTCTGCTTCCTTTTTGCCTCTCAGATGCCCTGAGGGGAGCGTTTTTCCTTCTGCCAGGCCCTTCTTATCCCAAGCCATTTTTCATGGAGCCTGCAGACCATGGACTGAAATCACTACAAACTTTGGGCTAAAATAATCTTTCCCCTTTAAGTTGTGGGTATTAGGCATTGTGTCCCAATGATGAGAAAGTAACGATGATAACATGTCGTCATTATTCCCTCCATTCCTGTGTCTGTAGAGGCCCAGGTCAGGGAGGTACTGTGAGAGCCATGCAGACCAAAGCTCTCAACTTTCCCCAGGACAAGGAAAGAGTGGAAAGGGAAAGTCTGCCTCTAGAGGGCCACGGTGCCAGGCTCACACCTCAGCCCTGTGCCACCTACCACCAGATGACCTTGCAGGAATCACCATCAGAACAGAGAAGACAGCCAATGCCAAGCTGTCTCCAGGCCCCCTCCTCCCACTCCCTGAGGCGCATGGGAGCTTTCAGGACAGAAAACAAAGAAGCCTGGGAAATAGGACAGACAGCTTTAAGCCACTGAAGGAAGCAAGTGGGGGAAATGTAACCTTACTCCCCAAACCCTGTGAGCCAAAAGAGATTTCAATAGGCCAATCTCAGCAAGAGTGGGACAGAGGGAAGCTGGGGATAGGAGCCGACAAAGAGTCAGGAAGAGCTTTGGTGTGGTCCGGGGACCCACCCATGGCAGGTAGATGAACGTTCAAGAGTCTGAGGACTACTTCTGGCTACTGAGGTCAGGCTATGCAGGTCCTTCCAGGATTTCTGAGATGTGAGGGGAGAAAAGAGGGCTGGTGGGCAGAGTATTAGGGTAGGAGAGATCCAGGCAAAGAATCACAGGTTCCAAGGATGTAGCTCAGTGTGAGGCACCTGTCTGGCAAGTGCAAGTTCCTGAGTTCAATCTTCCCCTGTACCAGAAAAAAAAAAAAAGCCAGGCATGTATGGTCATGTACACCTATAATCCCAGCACTCAGGGAGCAGAGACAGACAGAAGGACTGCTACAAGTTCAAGGCTAGCCTGGGCTACACAGTGAATTCAAGGTGAACCTAGACTATATAGCAGGCCCTGTCTTTTAAAAAATATAAAGAGAGTAGGCGGGGATTTAGCTCAGTGGTTCCCGTGCCTGTCTTGCAAGCGCAAGGGCCCGGGTTCGATCCCAGGTTAACCACATACAATACTGGGTGTGGAGACTCACATCCAGCAGTAATCAGTACCACATACCACAATGCCGGGTGTGGTGTCTCATGCCTGTAATCCCAGCACTCGGGAGGCAGAGGCAGGAGGATCACTGTGATGTGAGTTTGAGGCTGAGCTCAGGGCCAGCCTGAACTACAAAGCGAGACCCTGTCTCAAGAAAAATAAAAAGAGAGAGAGAAAAGCAAAGAAAAGAAAAAAGCATAGGTGCTGGCAGTCACAGAGAGCAAGCTCTTGCAGAGAAGGTAAGTGAGGCAAACGCACTGGACAGCAGGGTGGCAAGGTGAAAGGCGGGTAAATGCAGGAGTGTGAGCGGGCAGGCCAGACAGGCCTTTCTGTCAGTAGCCAGAGAGGAGAACCATGGCTTGGTGGTGAGACTGCAGCGTCCTCCTTCGATGCTGCCCACACCCAGGGTGCAGTGGGAACACTTTAGCCCGGGCCTTCGGGGCCAGGCCTACCCCGGGTCTCGTGGGCCTCACAAGGGCATCTGGCAAAGTACTGTGTCCACTCATACATCGGTCCCCTTATCTTCCCCCACGTCTTGGAAACCCCGTCCTGACCCTGGAATCGGGCTGAGTTACTCTTCAATGCTGCTCCTCACTGTGTTGTCTTCTCTGTCACCATCTGTTTCTGAGCTCCATTATGGAAAACCTCACCCAGCTTCTTCCTTGCTCTTTTCCCCAAGCTCTAGCCTCACATCTGGCTAGTAATACAGGGACAGAAGAGAAAAAGACGATAAGCTCTTAGTGTCAGCCTGAGATGTCTAATACTGGACTACTAGGAGTTCCATAATAAAATGAAATTATCACAGAAGCAGAACAGAAGTTTGTGCCAGAACTAAAAGACAAGAGTCTTCAGACTAAAAGTGGTCACCAAGAATCTAAAGTAAAGAATTACAAAAGACACAGCACTCAAGAATTTCAGACATTACTTTACAGATAAAAAGAAGATCACAAATATTTCTAAAAAGAAAGAAATAGGCTCCCTGCAAAGACTTGGAAAGGAATGGATCAGATTTTTAAAATTTTATTTATTTACATTTGGTTTTGAGACAGTTTCTTTCTATATAGTTCAGGCTGGAGTTGAACTCACTGTGTAGTAAATGCTGGTTTTGAAATCATAGCAATCCTCCTGTCTCAGCCTCCTGAGTGTTGGGATTACAGGATCACATATACTACCATGTTTGGCCACATTTGGTTTTAAATGATAAAGTCTCACTATGTGGCCGTACTAGTTTTGAGCTCCTGACTCATGTGATGCTCTTGCCTCAGCTTCCAAAGGAGCTGGAACTATAAGTAAACACCACTACACCCGGGTAGTATCAGAGCTTTCAAAACCTCATTTGGGAGCCAGAAGAAAATAGAGCAGTAGTCTTCAAATTTTTAAAGAAAAGTGATTGTCAACCTATAATTTTTGACCTCACTCAAACTGTCAATTAAAGCTGAATGCAGAATTACAATTTTTCAGACATAACAGAACTCAATGTTCTTCCTATTTACCCTTTTCAGGAGCTACTGGAATATAGGTTCCACCAAACCTATAGTAGAAAAAGAAAGACCGGCAGGGAGTTGTGGTGTCTGCCTGTAATCCCAGCACTTGAGAGGCTGAGACAGAAGGATTGAGAGCTCAAGGTTCAGCCTACATATCAAGACCGTGTCTTTCACACACACACACACACACACACACACACACACACACACACACACACACACACAACTATGGGGGACGGGGGGAGATGCAACTGAAGGACAGAAGTTTGGGGCCAGAGATTTAGCTCAGTAGTTTCCAGTACCTGCCTAGCAAGCACAAAGTCTGAGTTCGATCCCTGGTATCACATACAACAATACTGGGTGTGGTGATTCATGCCCACCAGCAATTAGTACCACACACCATGATGCCAAGTGTGGTGGCTCACGCCTGTAATCCCAGCTCTCAGGAGGCAGAAGCAGGAAGACTGCTGCGAGTTGGAGGCTGAGTTCAACACCAGCCTGAACTACAAAGCAAGACTTTGTCTCAAAAAAAAAAAAAGAAAGAAAGAAAGAAAGAAAGAAAAGAAAGACAAATGTCTTCAATTGAAATGAGGCATCAAAAATATTAAAAGGCTGCTAGAGAATACCAAACAAGTTAGAGATGATACAAAGGAAACTATACGACTGGGAAAAATAAGGCAAGTATAAACTCTAGACCAAACAGAAAAGTTGAAAAGGAGAAGAAATATAATCATGATATAACCAACTTTATTATGTAGTAAAAATTATTTATGTAATTATAATAACATGAATACTAAATCATAAATCTTTAAACCATGATAATTATCATAAAAGGGAAGTGGAGTAGAAGAAAAGTATATTTATAGGTATACATACAAAAAGAGCTAAATCTACTACTACCATAACAGATACTGCAAAAGAAACAATTTAAAAATAGCAGTATAGTTACGTATATTAGTTTGAAATGCAGATTCCTACCTGAGATAAAAGTGGTCGCTCATCAGGAACAGGAATGGAAACTGGGGAAGAAGGTCCTGCACCCTTTTTTCCTCACAAGTAGGTTTGTCTTACTGGGCACTTTGAAATACGTACATACTTCATACATACTTCGAAAAATACATTAATTTATAAAGTTTATGGAAAAAAAGAAAAACCTTGGCATATCAACACCAAACTCTAATCCTTGAAGTTGTCCTTCCTTTTCCTCCACGCCTGCCTCCATCCATCTCCAAGAGAGTTACCTGTTCATTGGTGACCCCAGGGCGAAGGGTCCCATGTTTGTAGTCCTCCAGCAGCTGCACCGCCTCTCTGAGACGTCTCTGCAGAGGAGAGAAAGGAGACATCACAGGGCACAGATCCAGGGCTCCTGAAAACACGCTCCACACATATCAGCATAAAACAAAGTGACCGTGTTTACGGTGTGCAGGGCCTCAGTCCTCACTCAGTTCACAGGACACGCACAAAACAAAAGGAAGTTTACCCGCTTTTCATGCCATGGTTTAACCATGTTATAGAGCACTAATGACAGGTTGAAAGTTAAGTGGGGGCTTGGGGTGCGGCTCAGTGGTTCAACACTGGCCTCGGGGGTGAAAAAACCTGGGTTGCATCCCTAGCACTACACACACTGAAAACATGTCAAGTAGAGCTATATACACAATCCACAGCCATTTCTGCAAGATACTTTCTTGAATGAGAAAAACCGCCCAGTAGTACGATGCCATTTGTTTTACCAAACAAACAAAACCTACTCACACATACAGAATAGATTTTCCATCATAATATTTGTATGTATAAATGTATGAAGAAGACCTAGAAGGAGCCCCATGAAAACGGTGACAGGGTTACTGCAGGGGATGAGGAAAGGGCCCAGACTTTCCAGAGGAACTTTCAACTGCCCTGTAAAGCTTTCATTGAAAGCTTTTCTGAGACTATATTTACATAATACTTTTATAATTTATTTTCAACATTTAAAAAACATTGACAGAAATTTACCTACTAAAGTATCGATAGCTACAATAACAGAGTGAGAAAGAAAAGATAGAGCTGTATAGAAGGTAACATCTGTGCATCAAAAAGTTTGGATAAGAATACTCATAGCAGCACCAGTCACACGGTCCCAAACTGCAAGTAACTAGCAGGAGAATGGCTAAGTAGACCACTAAGACATATTCCAAGGTGGATGAATCTCACAGACATAATGTGGCAAATGTATCTTTCAAAGATGACCACCTGAGTCTCTTCACCTCTCATGGCCTTCTAGAACCTTCCCACATCCCCACCCAGAGGTAAGTCTATGTGCCCATCCCATGATCCCAGGCTGGTGGATTTGATGACTGCCTCAACAAAGTAGTGCAAGTAGGGTGACACAACCTCTGAAGCTAGGGCATAGGAATGCCTGGTAGTCTTTCACACTCTTAGAACCCAGCTACCAGACTGTAAAGGCAGCCCAAGGCAGTTGGGGAAAGACCTACATGCACAGGAATGAGGCTCTGACAGCTCCAGTTCAGCCGCAGAAGAACAGCAAGCAGCCACCTACCTACATGCAAATGAGCTGTTTTGAAAATGACCTCCCTGCTCCTCCCCCTGACATTCCGCCCACGACAATGCCACACGGACAAAGGTGCACCACCTCCTCAAAGCCCTACCCAAACTGAAGGTCAGTGAGCAAAACAATTAACTAAGGTTGTTTGCTTTTTAAAATCAACTATATATGGAGGTTATTTGTAATACACAGTAATAAGCAAAAAAGAATACATACATTAAAACCTTGAATTGTAACTTATTCTGTTAATATTCTACAAGATACATAAACATTTCTAATAAGTGTTAATTTGATAAACAAGCGATGTCTTTCAATATAAGTAGAACATGACGGAGACTATCACATGATCACAACTAAACCAATAACTCTTTCTCTCTTTGTGTGTGTGTGTGTGTGTGTGTGTGTGTGTGTGTGTGTGTGTGTGTATGATTGTGGGTGATCACATTCCAACAGCAAAAGGTTATGGAGGAGATCTCATCAGCAGAGGAGGAGTAAAAAGGCATGAAGGAGGTCCTCACTTCAAATGAAATTAGGGAGATATGAAAAATAGTACAAAATATTAGAGTAAAACAAATGGACTGCAGCAGAGCAAGCAATAGATTTGCTTACCAGTGCCATGCCATGTTTCCCCAAAATACTCAAAAGGAGACAAAAACAAGTGTCATTGGGCAGGTTCCTTACTAACGTTGCCTAAAAAGAAAAGGATTCCATTACACCAAGAGACAGCAGTGATTCCACTGACTGCAGTGGAAGTAGCCTACACAATAATTCTCCTCTCTTTTGGCCACAAAGGTTTTCTAAGGTAAGGGAAGTTTAATTTATTTATTTTTCTTTATATTTTGCATTTTCTTTATTATTTCTATTATATTACAGTATTATAATCACTTTTATATGCATATTTTTAGATCATGGAATAAACCATTTGAGTTTCCATTACTTCTTGTGGGGAAATTTGCTTTGATATTCAAGTGCTTTAGATTATATGCATGTTTTCCAGAATGAATTATGCTCACAAACCAAGGTTTTTCTGTACATAATAGTCATACTTGGAAAGGGCACTGCCTGGGAAAAACACAAAGGAACCTTAAAGGTGAGCAAATGTTCAATGTCTTGATCTGCGTAGTAGTCACATAATATAAACAGCTGTAAAGATTCATCAAGATATATATATATGGTGTTTTAATATACAAAGTGATCCAAAATATGGTGAATGCTTAAATTTTTAAAATTTATTACATTAAAAGACATAGTGCTATTAATCCCATCTCATTTCAAACACATTTATTTCATTGTTCTTGCCACTTTGGGGTTTGTTTTTGTTTTTGTTTTGAGACAAGGTCTCTCTATGTAATTCAGACTGGTCTTCAACTCACCATGTTGCTAAGGCTGGCCTTGAACCTGGGGCAATTCTCCTGCCTCAGCCTCCTGACTGCTGGGATTACAGGTAGGTCCTACCAGAACTGGCTTTGTTCTTGCCATTTTCTGCAGCAGTTCTGGAAGTTCTCTTTCATGACTATTTTGATAAGGTGTGATCAAAACTATGGAGAATGTTGATGCCAGATGTAATCTAACAGAAAGACAGGCTTAAAAAAATGTTATAGTGTATCTTCACCCACCTTATTCACCAGATCCAGCATCATGAGACTCCTGGCTCCTCCCCAAAGGCAAAATGACCAGGAAAGGCAAACACTTTGAATGATTCAGAATATTGAGGCAGGCACAACAGTGTAACTAAAGATACCCATGAAAAAGGGCTTCCAGAACTGTTTCAGGAAGTGGTAAGAACAATAGGATAAGTGTGTTCCAAGTGAGAGGGAGTATTTTGGGTGAGATTAATGGTAATCTGTCTTTCATTATAATATATATTTTTTGTATGAGGGATCAAACTCAAGCCCTTGCACTTACCAGGCAGGCACAGAACCGCTGAGCTAAATCTCCAGCCTATAATAATTTTTTATAAAATTTAAACACAGACTTTTTATCACACCTTGTATGTAACTGAATACCTCAAAAAGTTACCATGCGACAGCCAACAACAACAGAAGGCAATTTATGTTGAGGTTCAGGTGGGAGAACCAGACATCCAGGGTGGTAAGCATGAGGGAAGAAGCCCACTGAGGCCGCCTGCTCCCCTCTTGCCAGAGGGACAAGGCTGGCTAAGGACAGAAGCACAGAGACCTCAGCACAACCAGGTGGGAGAAGGAAGAAGGCTGCAGCGGGTGGATGCCTGCAGCCAGCCAAGCTGTGCCAAGCACGCAGACACCTGCTGGAAGCACAGCCAGAAGCACCGCCAGCCCCTCGCCCCGCAGGCCCGTGTGGGCCGCAGTGGTGGCCAGCGCTCAGATCTGGCCCACGGAGGAACGACAGCCAGGCAAGAGGCTAAAGCAGCTCTCCTTCCCTGGAATAATCTGAAGGCTGAAAGGAAGGGTCTGTTCCCTTTCCAAGGTATGGATAGTACTTCCCTAAATCCATAGAGTCTTCCTGGAATCTGTTTACAAAGGAGACACAGCTCTGTGGTTGGTTTATTTATTATTTATTTATTTATTCTTATTTATTATTTTTTAATTTTTCCCAATGATGTAAGTAATTTGTGCTATGTTTTTAAAGAGTAAGAAGAAAATAATAAACCACACTTTAAGCAACCTATACACATCATACATTTGTGGTTCAACAAAAGGGGATCCTGCCAGTTGTTTTAACTTGCTTATTGTCACACAAATAGCAAGTGGGAAATTTGGTATTTGAACCTAGAATTTAGTGAGGCCCTTGATCTGCACTTCCTCCCTTACCCAATACCCCAAAGCCTCCTGGAGACAGCAGGCTTCTCCCACCCTGGCCTGCTTCCTCCTGCTGCCTCAGCCTCTGCAGACCTGGACAATGCATGCTCTACTTTCCAATGCTGAATGTGAATGGCTCCGTGTTCTCATTATTTCCCCCACTCCAGGGATTCTCCTGAGTTCCTATAACAACCTGGCCGGGCTCCATCTCATTCGCCATGGTCATCAAAGGGAGCTCTCCTGCCGAAAGAATAGCTACAACAGCTCTGATCTTGGCACAGGGATGGATGAGGGAAAACTAAGCCCAGAGTTCCTGGAGACAGGCATGAGGATCAGGACTGAATCAGGAAGCTGGAATGGGTGCTCTAAGGTGGCTTTGGCCTTGCTAATCCTCTATCAAGTTTGGGGACCGGGGTTCTAGGCCCTGTGGGATAGGCAAGTCCCCAGGCCTCTTGTCTGAAGAGGTCTCTGAGGCTGCCTGTTCTGGAGTGAAAAGGGGGAGCCAGTTCATGGACACTTGGGGGTTGGAGGGGGATATCCCTGCTTGGCACACCCCTCTCCTGTTGCTGTATTGTGAGGCTTGGCAGAAGAGCCTGGGCAATTGGGGAGGGGGAGCGCTGGAAGGTGGATGCAGGATGAGCTTTGCCGGAAGTCTTTTCACCCAGGAACAAACCAGCAGGCCACCCTGCAGGGGCACAGCTGGCTCAGACAGCAGGCTGCAGACCCTGACTAGAGCCCTGGACACGGAGTGCATTGGCCCCTGCTGCTACTTCCCAGACTGCCTCCTTCACCAGCCTGCCTTTTACAAGCGCCACCAAGAAATCTCTCCTCATGTCTGACAGAGGCATGGCATCCACAAGGCCCTCTGCAAACACATGTAGCTGGGAGCAGAGAATTTGAACAGAAGAGAATTCCAACTCTCCTGCAAGGTGCAAGAGGCAGGAATGAAGCAAAGGGACAGATTTGGAGGTTACAGTGGTGAAGGGGAAGGGGACAGAGGAACACAGAAAGGAAAAGGTCTGAAAAGGGAAGTTGGGAAAGAATCATCACAGACAAAACTAACCTTTCCAGGGTACCACAGCCCAGCCCCAAATTAAATGCAAGTTGAGATTAATGCCCGTATCACTAAGACAGGATGTGAGAATTATCTCAATATTTAATTTGTTATGATAACATCAAGTGTGTTTAAAACAAGATGGTAGTGATAGTACCTGGCCAAGAGATAAAATATTTCATTTGTCCCCTAAGGGACGTAGTCACCCTGAAGGTGGCACTTGCATGCTGCTCTCCCCTGACCCTGCACAGCTTGAGCCAGCCTGAAGTATACAGCAAGACCCCATCTAGACAAAATAAATCTCCAAATGGACATCCTTACTTAGATTGAGATTACAAACTGAGGAAATCTGGTACAAGTAGATAAAACTTGCAGGGCAATTTGGCAATATATACCTCAGAAACCTTCAAAGTCTTTCATCCACTGTACCTGAGACCATCATGTTAAGTGAAATAAATCAGATACACAAGATTAAAAACTCCATGATTTATCTTATATAATAAACTCATATTATAAGATTAAAATAAAATAGGAAGTAGGGAGATCATTTTTTTTTTCAAATGAGAAGAAGGTGAAGAGATTGTGTGGGAAGAGGGAATGAAGGGAGGGAAAGGAGATGAAAACAGAATTCACGTGTTGATGCACAACACACTAACCCCACACAAGTGGGCTGTGGATGTAGCTCAGTGGTGCCACGCCTGCCTGACAAATGCAAGGTCCTGAGTTTGATCCCAGATAGGGGGAAAAAGGGGTTCTGACTTCACACAAGGAACATGATCATTATGTAATGCAAACGTGTACTAAAGCAAAAACTGAGATATGATGGAAATGTTAATTGTCGTGATTTAGTCATTCTATAATGTACACAGCACTGTGTATTTCATAAACATATACAATTATTATTTGTCAATTAAAATTAAAATTTTAATTTAATTGAAAATATTGCATTCAGAAATTCTATGTCTAGAAATTAATTCAAACAAAATACAGAAAAATACAATGAGATTTCTGTACAAGGATATTTACTGCAATATTATTTGTAATAAGAAAACCAACACCACCTAAGTGGTCACTGAAAAAGCGATTAATAAATTACAGAATGTCCATGTGTTGGATTATGACAGCTATTAAATACATTTTAAAACATTTAGTGATAAGGAAAAGGCTCTAAATGTATGCTACATGGAAAAATATCTATCACATATACCCACATTTCATATAATTCTGTTATATGTACAGAGATATATATATACATATATACATATATATATATATGTATATACATGTGAAAATATAAAAGATGCTTATTTCAAGCAGGTAGGATTGTAAGTATCTTTCCCTTGAACCTTTGCATCTTCTAGAATTGAGTGACTACTGCCTCACTCCCATCATATCGGGAGGCATACAATGTCGGCTTTTTCACTGTTGGTGGAGTTAAGCTTGGCTGGGGTGTCCTCCAAGCTCTCTGTAAGAGTATCTGTGCCCCTTCACAATTGCTAAGGGAGAAATCAGTGAATGATTCGAGAGAAATGAATATCTTGTTTCCCAACAACCTTTTACTCTCCAGAAATAGCATCCGTTAATGACCTTGCTGGGAATCAGTTTTCCAATGGCAATTACGCAGGTTATTTCCTGCAATACTGATTTGCAGAGATTCTTCCCTGTAAAGCTTCCTCTCCCTTGAAATCTTCCCTTTTTTGGTATGAATGTGGAGTCATAAATTTTTTTCTTTTATTCAGTGTTAGAATCCATTGCACTTATTTATTTTATCTGTGCATGTGTGTGTGTGTGTGTGTGTGTGTGTGTGTGTGATACTGGGGATTAAACCTGGGGCTTGCACATACTTGGCAAGCTGTCTACCACTGAACTACATCCTCATCTACTTATGTATGTTTGTATCTACATAGGTATGCGTGTATATACACAAATATGTGTATGTATGTTTGAGACAGGCTGTCACTAATTTGTCCGGGCTGGCCTTGGCATCTTGCGTCAGCCTCTGGAATAGCCGGGATGACAAACACACACCACCATGCCCACACTGCTGTTCTCATCATTTGAGTAGTCTCAAACATGGCCAGTGGGTCTTCTTTCAAGGCAAATACTGTGTCTCTGGCATTTTTTCAGCACTTCTTTACTTTCTGTACCTCTTTGTATCAGACCTGATTGCATCATTTCTCCACTGTGGGCAATGGTGTTTAAAAACCAAGATCTGAGAGGTAGGTTGTGCATTGTTACCGGAGCATTATTATCTCTAGGCTCACTCAGTGAAAGGAAGTAGGAAATTGGGACATGTAAATATGTGTGTATATAAATCATGGATTCATATTGCTGACTCCATTTCAAATGCAATATCACAGTGCTTTCTCTTTTTCTCTTCTCTATTTGTTCCTCCTGACTCTCACTGTGAGAACACTGCTCCCCAACATCAGCATAATCATTTATTCTACACTATAATATACTCAAAGTAGTTTCATGTTACTATATCAATTTAAGTATTAGTGACATTAATTCTATTGCAGTCAATTTTCTATGCCACTCATCTGTCAACCCTTCAGAAAGTTCAAACTCAGAATTGCAAATTCCTTCCATCTTCAGCCCATCACTGAGAGTAATTCACGTGCCATGTACTATGGTCTAACCCTTAGCCTAAACCTGACTCTATGAGCTATGTGGGAGGATGACCTCGCCCCTGCCCTGGGCTTCTGCAGGCTCCTGGTGTTTTCCTTCCTCAGGCCTGATACTGCCACACTGCACCTAGGACAGGAGATTCACAGCCCTTCAAGGTCTCCCAAATAACATACTCTTCATGAACCAGGAAGACTTGCCAACAACTTTCCAAGAATAGTAGTGGGGGGAACAATAGTGCAGGCTCACAAGTTTCCCGAACACAGTACCATCTCAAAAGAGCCCCAGCCACATCATCACTGTGGCATTTCTTACAGTGATCTCTCTGCTCACCCCAGTTTCTTGTCTTCCTTCCCACTATTTCCTCCTCTTCCCCATTCTCTCTCCTCTCATTTTAGGATCAAAAACACGATTCTTCCCTTCTGTCAAGCAGGCAAACTCCTCCTCCTCTGATGCCTTGTTCAAGGCATTCTTAGAACAAAGACAGCCTTCTTCTCAAGAGAAATTACGGTGAATAAAATTTCCTCCGCCTCATTACACATACAAGGGTTGGAATCTTTTTAAAGCTCCGTCAGTTATAAATTGCAAACAAGCAGCTGCAAAACTCTCTCAAGATGAGTCTATCCATGGGCTCAGCTATTGCTCCTCAGAACCAGGTCACCAAATGGCTCAAGATGCCCAGAATCTTTCTATCTCGGGAACCTCCAGCTCTCGAGCCACCTCATACCATCCAAAATCCTCCCACTTTACAGACAAAAGGGCCATCCAGATTCCCCCAGCTGGGCAGCCACCTCGTAAGGCTCTCTTCCAGGAGGCCAGCCACTGTCCCTGATGGAGATTTTCATAGACACAAGCCAGGGTTTGTTGATTGACTAGCACTGTGGAAAAGCCTGGTCCATCCCAAGACCCACACACAGGTCAAGGAAGGCAGGCTAACGTCAAAGACTCCTCTTGCTGCCTCTGATCTATCACTGAAAGACAGAGATGACACTGCCAAACAGCTTGCCTGCACTGGAGCTGATGGGGTTATGTCACTGCTCGACAGGCTAGAGGCCAAATTCAAGGCCCTTATTGAGGTTTTAGGGCCTAGAAGATCTTCTGAGAGTAGAATCCAAAGGGCTGCAAGGTGCTCCTGGAAATAACCTCTCACTCAGATGCTAAGAGGAAAGGAGGAGTAGTTCTTTCCAGAAAGTGTATCAGATCTTTGATGAGAGGAAGGAGCATGTAGAATTTGAAAAGTATTCTGAAACTGCTGTTGCTCTGGTTATTTTCTAGTCTGTAAATATTTAAGTTGTTTTGGCATTTCAATTAAGAGTAGAAAAAAAAAAAAGCCTAGATTGTTTTTATGTATTGATAGAAGAAAAAGGACAAATATGTTTTAGTGATGCACAAGAATGTTGGGGTCTTTCAAAATTCAACAGTTGAAGAAGGAAACTGAATCATGGAAGGGAAGAGTAGAATGAAATGGTCTGAGACTGAGAGGAAGGTAAGTTAGGAGAAGGTGGGGGGTGTGCGCCCCTGAAACAGGGAGCATGCAGCCCCACAGATGCTCATTCATCTCCCAAACTCCCTGCCTGCTCTTGGAAATGTGAGGAGCACTGAAATGCCTGCTGCTATGGTCTGGCGCCTTAATGTCCCCCAAAGGATCATATGTTGAAGGTCTGATTGCCAATCTGTGTCGAACAGTGGAACCTTTAAGAGGTGAGCCCAAGTGAAGGAAGTTAGGTTATTAGAGGCAGGTACTGAAGGAGGTATTAGCCCGTGGCCCCTTCCCTTGCCTCTCTCTTTTTCACTTCCCATCTACTATGCAGTGAGCAGCTTTCCTCTACCCCACACTCTCCACCATGATAAGCTGTCTCTCACCACAGGGGAAAAGGCAACAGGGCCAAACGCCCATACACAGAAACCTCTGAAACCTATAAGCTAATTCTCTCAGCTATTTTGTTACAGTGAATAAATCTAACTAATACACCTGTCTCTCAGGTCCTCCTCCACCATCTTTAATTGGCCTCATAGTTTACTGTGAGCAACTCCATGTTCTGGAGTACGAATGCATGTACAATTATAATGGAATTTAGAATTGTGATTGTACCTAATTTATAAAGTTCTTCTGGAACTTTCTAGGATTACATATTACCTAGCCTCAGTAGGTAGTTTCTTGAATTTGGTATTCTTCCAAATTTTTATGTAGCTATATTTAGTAGAATACAGATAAAGCCTGCAAGTATGACTCTTTAAAAAATAGTAGCTCAGAGGGTCAAGCCCTTTGTCCTTGCTGAAATATTGTAGAAAACCATGTATCAGAGAAATTCCCACACTCCATGTCCCCCTACTGCTACCCAAGCTACCCAAGAAAATGGTTCTAGGCCCAGAGCCCCAGGAAGACTTGTGCTTCCTTCCCCTACTACCCATTTCATGGCTTTTCTCTCCCAGACTTGACCAATAACAGGGTTGCAGAAAGCTAGTGCTCAGCCAGGAAATTGTGGTGAAGTGCTGTCCAATCAGGAAGCTGCCTCAGAGGCTCAATGACTTCCTTCAGGGTATGGGGCCCCAGGATAGATGTCAGGCCTTTAGCTAGCTGTGTGATCCTGGGCTTGTCCCTTAAACTCGGGCTACCTGAGCGAGAATGCTAAATGGCTAGGGGTCTATATACAAGCAAACCTGGGCCATATACTGGACCCACCTCTCAGCAGCACCATGTACTTGAGACTTAATTTCTCTTTCTTTATCTGTAAGATAGAACGTGTAACAGCATCCCCTCTTAGTTTGGTTTTGAGTTAAGCTAATGAACTAATATGCATAAAATTTACCAAAGAAATGATAAATTGTTTAATAACTATCAAATCAGGTAAGTTTACTGTACACATTACACAATGTATACATGCATCAAAACACCACAAGGTACCTCATAAATATGTAAAACTTTTACATGTCAATTTGAAAAATGCTTACAGTTTGCCTCCCTCTAGATGTGTTTAATAAATATTTTGTATTTTATATGTATACACATTCCTATACACGCTTGTAAATACGTGTAAAAAGCCTTTAAAGACACACGTGGGGTGGCTACAACAACTTTCTTTTACAGTTTGACAATCCCACGTGTTGGTGAGTAAGTGGAGCAACTGAAATTCTCATCCACTCTGATGAGAATATGAAATGTGCAGCCACTTAATATGCCGGCTTGGCAATTTCTAATAAACTTAAATGTATATCTACCGTGCTTACTCCATGAGCCAGCAATCCCAGTTCTAGTTATTCACTCAAGAGAAATGAAAGCAAACATTCACAACAAAGAACATTCACAGCAGTTTTATTCATAAAGTCAAAAACAAGAAGGAGCCAAGTAATCATCAACAAGTGAGTGGATAAACAGCTTCTGGAACACCCTTCAATAGATCATACTCAGCAACAAAAAGGAATGAACTAACAAATGCAATAATATAAATATATCTCAGAAGCATATGTTGAGGGAAAGAAGTCAGACAAACATAAACAGTTCCATTAATATGACATTCTGGAATCGGCAAAACAATCAAAGCAGAAAACAAATGAGTGGATGCTGGGTGAGGAGGAAAGGGAGAAACTGATGATAAAGAAGCAAAAGTGGACATGTTAGGGAGATGGAAATGCTCTACATCTTGATCACGGTGATGGATAGATGACTGAACACATTTGTCAAAATTCATAGAACTGTGTACCTAAAAAAGGTAATTAATTAACAAATGTTATTACCAGGAGAGGAGGGAGCTGGGTAGAGAAGATGACTGAAGGATACCTTTTTGTTCTACTTAAATCTGTACTGTTTAAACTTTTTATTCAGTATTAGGGATCAAATCAGGGTCTTAGGCATGCTTGACAAACACTCTACCACTGAGCTACATCCTCAGTCCTGTTGGAACTTTTGTAATGAGCACATAATTCCTGTCGTTGGTAGTATTTTCACTAAAGTCTTAAATGATAACAACAACAATTCTATCTTAAAGAAATGTTGGGGCAGAGAGATTTAGCTCAGTGGTTCTAGTGCCTGCCCAGCAAGTACAAGGTCTCGAGTTCGATCCCCAGTACCACATACCACAGTGCCGGGGGTGGTGGCTCACACCTGTAATCCCAGCACTCAGGAGGCAGAGGCAGGAGTGTTGCTGTGAGTTCAAGGCTGGCCTGGGCTACAAAGTGAGTTCAGGGCCAGCCTGAACTACAAAGTGAGATCCTGTCTCAAAAAACTAAAAAGAAAAAAGAGAGAGAAAAAGAGAGATGTGAAATCCAAATGAAAATATGAGAAAGCACACAGCACAGTGTAAGAACTTTTTCTAGGTAGACAGATGAATGGATAGATACGATAGATAGTCAGGCAACGTTACCTTCTTCTCACCACCCAACTCCCATATCGTCTTTATTCCCCCACCCCTGGGCTTCCAGTGACTCCCACATTCCAAAGTAACTAAAGTACAGAGGCCAAGAGACCCACTGAGTGTCACAGCCATGACCTACCTCAGTGACAAACAGTGTGCGAGGGTCGATGATATCCAGGAAGTGCCTGAAGCGGCCATAAAAGGATGTCTGGAAAAGGGCAAGAAAAGGAGAGGAGATCAGCTGCTGTACACTGAACCCTGGACACTGGGCACCCCATGCCCGTTCACCCTTACGATGGGGTCCCCGGGACCCCCTGTATGATGGATGATCGCCAGTGAGGCCTCACTGCTCAGGGACCTGGGAACAGCTTTCCCAAGGCTGAAGGCTTCCTAAAGTCAACCAGAGAGACCACTAAGATACTCAGTAACTTTTCCCATGTGTCTCTCAGGTGCTTCTCACTTTTCTTCTTCTCTTCTATTGTCCTGAGACCTCTTCAAAAAGCCCCCAAATATCACTGGGCATGTGGGCTATGAGTGAGGCCTGCAGAACCAAAGCATGGTAGCACTACGCTCCCAGCTCACAGGACCTCCTTCATCCCACAGCTTGCTGACAGGTTCAGGGCACAGGACAAAGGGTCAGCACCCCCACCCCACCCCCTGCACCACCCACACACACACCACCCCACCACCCCCCACGCCACCCCATCACCCCCCACACCACCCCACCATCCCCCACACCACACCACCACCACTCCGCTGCCTCCCTTACCCCAGAGCAGGGACTCTGAAAAGGAGGGCTTTGTGCTAAGCGGGCCACAGGCACTGGAGCACAATGAAAGGAAACCAAGCAACACTGCTGCTGGGCCTTCTGCCTGGGGATAAAGCCAGCGGGGCAAAGCCAAGCTCGAGGGGAGAAGAGAGAGTGCCAAACCTGAAGACGAAGGGGAAGGCTGCAAATGCTGGAGGGTTCATGCCTCACTACACTCCAGGCTCTGTCCCAAATTCCTCCCAGAGCCCCACATCTCTCCAAGCACCAACCTCTGCGCAGTGGAGGAAACAGGAGCCTCCACATACCCTCCCCCTGCTTACTGGGGCAGCAGACCCTGCAGTCCCGCCCCGGCCTTTCCCCTCCCACTGAAGATCCTGCAGTAGGCCCTGGGTTACCTCCAAGTTCCCACACACACAGCACCCCTTCCACCTTCCTCACTCTGCTCGCTCTGGGAGCAGCTGCGTGGAGCAGGCTACCTATATTCCCCACATCCACTCTCCTCCAAGGGCCAACTAGAGACCATCAACTAAACTCATTGCTTTTTAACCTCTTACTGCTCCAATGACCTAAAAAGTTTAGGCCCTAAACCATCCACTACTTAAGTCATACACACATGATGTTCACACTCATGTCCCAGGAAATTTTCATCTCTAAGAATTTAGTCTAAGGAAATAATCAGAATGCTCAGAGATGTGGCTGGAGGTACATAGGGATGTTTACTGACATACCAAGGGGATGGTCAGATAATGACGGTCACTTTACATGCTTTTTGAACACTACACAGCCACTTAAAATCAGACAACAGTTGTGACATGGAAAAAGGATTGACTTTATAAAATGCACATAAGCAGTTTAGTTCCAACTTAATAAGCAAGGAAATAAAATAGAGATAAATAAGAATGAAATGACTAATCTTTTTGCTAGTCAAAAAGAGAGAGCCAGGTTTCCATACACAAGTGTCTGGGGCAGGGAAGGTACTAAAAGAAACTGTTTTTGTGTTGTTGTTGTGCCAGAATGTAATGAAATGCCACCTCTGTCCCCAAAGTGATAGTGATGTGTTCACAGGACCACTGAGGGGCAGAGAGACATTATGGGCCTTGGGAGGTCACCCTGAGAAGACCTCAGCATCGTCAACATAAAAATCCAGAGGGGCAAAGTCCAACACAAGGAAACATCAGACAAACACAATAAAATAACTGGCATTGTTTTTCAGATATGTCAGTGTCACAAAGATGGAGAAATACTGGGAAACTGGTTCACAGTAAAGAAAACTAAAGAGACCGCTAACTGTACTATGTGATTTCAGATTGGACCCTGGA
Organism: Petromus typicus; assembly: GCA_004026965.1. NCBI lineage: Eukaryota > Metazoa > Chordata > Mammalia > Rodentia > Petromuridae > Petromus > Petromus typicus. The sequence goes on along the minus strand of PVIR01010415.1, from coordinate 31,770 downwards.
TTAGAAGAGGAAAAGGCTTTCAAGGCTATTATTGAGACAAGTGACAAAATTGGAATATGGACCATAGACCAATAAAAAGTACTGCATGAATGTTAAATTTCCTGAACTCAATGACCTTACCATGGTTAGGAAACAGTGACTTGTTTATAGGAAACATTCACTGAAGTGATGATGGATACATGGCTATGTCTCCTCGCAAACATTTGGGGAAAAGAAGGTAGAAATATACAGGGCAGCCATCATGTTGGAAAATGTAGGTACTATTATATTATTATTCCACAGAGAGAGGGTGTCTTTAATGAAGTCACACATATTTGCTGTTTCCACACTTTCTGATCACTGGTAGATTAAGAAAATAATAAAGATATGTCCATTTAAGTATAAATGATTCAAACTTATCATTTTTTATGGCAGAGTATACTTAAATGGACATACCTTGAGGATATCCTCATAAGTGAAATAAATAGGTAACAGATGAGTAAATATTGCATCTTTTCTCTGGTATGAGAAAATAAAGATGTAAATGAGTTCTAGAAATGTATGTTATATATTGTGAAATAGAAAATACTCAAAGCAAAATAGGGTGAAGGGAGAAAAACAGTGAGACTATAACAAAAAGGAAAGGAAACAAAGTTTATGTATATGGGGGGATAGGGTGGGTAGGGCTAAGAGAAAAAATGAGAATTAAGTTGTGTTGTATAGTAGTACAAATTCTCATTGTTGAGTGCAATCATGATGTATATATGTAATGTACCAATAAAGATTTCAATTTAAAAAAAAAAGAAAATAAAGACATGTGACAAATGGTTAAAAACTGGTAGAACTAAGCAAAAGGCAAATGGAAGTTTTCCTTAAGCCTGAAAGGCAACTTTTCTATGAAACTGAAGGTGTTTCAAAATAAAATGTTACAAGCCATATTTTTTTAAATCCTAGATGAAAATACATTTAAATGTTAATAGAGATTGCCTCTGGGTAATAGGATTATAGATGCCTTTATTCCTATATATTCTAAACTGCTTTTAAAATTTAGAAATCATATGTAGAAGCAATATTTTATTTTAAAAAATACATAAATTAAGTTTCAAGCTGATATGTTAAGTAACATAGTTAATAATCTCCCAAAAGGCCTGGGCTATTGCACATTCATTCCTGATCCTCTCTGCCTTGGATCTCCTTGGGTTTTCTTTTTTTCCCTGAGATGGGGTCTCACTATGTAGTTCAGGCTGGCCTCGAACTCCGTATGTTGCCCAGGCTGGCTCTGAACTTGAAGCGATCCTTCTGCCTTAGCCTCCTGCCCACCACACCAGTAGCTCCATCTCTTTACACACCCAAAAGGGCTCCACAGATACACCTGCTGTGGCTGTCGGAGCGCAATGATGAGCAGCCTTCCTTCCTGAAGCAGATGGAGCCCTCGATGGCACTGAGGGGAGGACAGAATTAGAAAAGGAGAGTAGTTTGTTGGTTTGGGGACCAAGAGTGATGAGGATGAGCAGGGGTAGGAATGAGGATCCTTGAGGGGCTCCAGCTTCCAGCCTCCAACTTGCCTGATTCTGTCCAGCTCTTCCAGCACTCTTGAGTTACACCTACTAGACAGGTGGAAAACATTTTGCTCCACAGACATCTCCAAACTCCTACTAAGCAAGTCTTGAAACTTCACACTGAAAAAGCCCTCCAAGGGCTCAGAGCCACCGAGAAGCAAGTAACTAACAAGTAAACAAATACTTCCAAAACAATGTGATCAGTGCTCAAATGAGGCATCACAAAGCACACTAGGGACACAGGATTTCTTCCTAGTAAGTCTCAGGCGCAGAAGAGCTGGAAGCAGGAGGGGCTGAGTCACCCACAGAGATGGGCAGAAGCAGCAGTGTGAAGACACGAAGGTGGTGATCAGAAAGTATACCAGCCACCTCAGCTATCTTCATTCATTCACCATTCAACTCGCCCCCGTGGCCTGCTGTGTGTCCAGCTCCGTGTGAGAGTCTGGGGTCCAGCAAGGCTCGCTGACGTTAAGGAAACAGGAAGAACGTGGGTCACAGGTGATGCCTAGATGTGTAGCCAGACACTAACGCTTAGGAAGCAGGAGAAGGAAAGCAAGAAGCGTACTCTTACAATGGAGAGAAGACAATTTTTGTGCTGGACATGTACCTTTGAGATACACGGAACTTTCCAATAAACCTTTGGAAACACAGGGCTGAGATTCATGAAAGAGTCTGAATTGGGCTAAACACATACCATCCTAGCCAAGCCACCCTCAGACTCTCCAGGACTACTAACCTCGGCCTGACACTATGTGATTTACTGAATTAGTGCAATGACAAAGACACACAGCAGGGGAACAACTGGGCGAGGGGGGAGGGGCCTCAACAAATAAAGGAAAAGACTGAGTTAGTACAGGATATCTGGAAAGGGAGGATAAACTAAGACAAGGCAGCGCACTGTATCCATTCTCAGCCAAGCAAGATTATGTGTGTGAAAAGCGTTGACCTAAGCCTGGACTGAGAGGACTCAGAGCCTTTGAAAATTATAAAATTAACATTTGTATGAGATCCAGGTATGATGGCACATGCCTGTGATCCCAGCACGGAGGAGGCTGAGTCAGGAGAATTGATCTAAGTTCGAGGCCAGCCTGCTCTACATAGTGAGACACTGTCTTAAAAAAAAAAAAAAATAGTGGTGTAGAATGTTGCAGAAACTCTTTCTTGGAAGCTAAGCACTGGGGTTGATTGTGAGCAAAGTGGATCAGAGACCTGCAATCAAGAGTTACAGGTTTCATTCCTACCGACCTGATTTAAACAGCAAAGTTCCTGGCAATCCATGATTTGAGAGAATATGATCTTCCAGTGAGGGCTTACTCAAAAATGCTGGTCCTTTGCTGGGCACGGTGGTGCCCAGGTCTTTAGAGCCCGAGGTAAGAGGACTGCTGCCCAAGTTCAAGGGCCCCGCCTGGGCTATGTAATGAGGCTCTGCCTCAAAACAAAAATAAAAACAAAGAAACACAGTCTTTTCGAGAACGTCGTTTCCATAAACAATGACTTGATCTGTGTCTGTCTTCCCTGGGGTGATGAATGACAGGCAAGGTTTTCACTTTTTCTTTCATGTTATTTTGACAGTGCTTTAACGTGTTCAGTCCTCCCCAGCCCCCCTCCTGATTTCAGCCCCACTTTTATTCAATCACAAGGGGATATTTTCTTCTTTTTTTCTTTACTGGAAGAATGAGTCAGCCAAATGATACCTTCCCTTTTCCTGCACAAGAAAGGTGAGTCAGCTAACCTCAGCAGGGGCCCTGGCCCTGCAGCAGCAGGCTGCCTCCCTGCCCCTGGGGCCCTCTGCCCCGCTGGCAGGAATGGGGCAGGTCTTCTGGGCAGGACCAAGGCAGCAGCCTAAGAACAGTCCCCCTGCCCTAGACTCTGAATTACACTACTTCAGGATTACAGAGATAAAATACTCTCTGAGTCCATAGGCCAAGGCAGAGAGAGCATCTCACCTGCTACTTCTCAGCCAGGCCAACCCTCAGAGATTTTCTGCTGGTCTGGGATGGGCTCTAAGACTCTGTTTCAAAGCTTGCCCAGAGGATTCTGGGAGGTGTTGTGTACCCCCTATACAATACACATACCACATAAAAAGAAAAGCGCTCAGAATAGCCACTCTCCAAACTGTAGAAGAAGGATTAAAATACAACTAAGGCTCGGGGTATAGCTCAGTGGTAGAGCATTTTTCTAGCACATGCAAAACCCTGGGTTCTATCCTCAGGCTCTCATGAGACCCACACAATACATGTGAATCATAAATCTCTTTCATGTCTCCTAATCATCAGTTCTCCTCTAAAAATGGATAAAATAATAATAATCATCATCATCATCATCATCATCCCTCTCCTACAATGCACTGACTTCAGAACTTTATTTCAGTAAAGTACATGAGAACCACCCCACAGCCTCCTGACTCAGCCCATACGCATCTCTGGACCTTGACGTGAATGAAGCTTGTGTTTTCCTTCCCAGAAACAGAAACCAGCTGCTCAGCCCAAATCAGCCTCAGACAACTTGGGACCCGGCGCACACACAGCATCTCTAGCCCCAGTTTTCCTGGCAGAGAAGTAAGATTTCTGAACAAACAAGAAAGTCACAAACATAAGAACAACACAAGATGTACGTCTATGTTCACTTCCTGTCCTGGGACCCAATTCACCAAATGAGGTCTGGCCCTGAGCGAAGAAAAGTTTGTCCTGTAAGAAACAAAAGTTTTAAAAGGTCGGGCCAGGGATGTAGCTCAGTGGCACCACACCTGCCTCACACACGCAAGATCTTGAGTTGATCCCCTCGTACCACATAAAAAAAATTTAAACGGTCTATTTTCAGGCCAAGGTCTGTTTGCCTGAGGACTTGACTGAGGTCACAGATCTGAGAAGGTCTCTAAACAAAAGGAGGAGGGTAAATAGCCAATTAAATATGGAATTCATTTTGCAAACTCTGGAAAAGTGCTGGCAATTAAGAAGTTACCCCCTGTGGTTTAATCTTTTGCTTTTAGAAACCCACAAATGGTTTGGGGGCAGGGCGCCGTAGGTGGAGATCAAACACATTGTAATGCCCAGTACCCAGCCAGTGAGGAGAGGAGGACACACTGCCCTTTGTGCCCACTCTGAGGGTGTGTCGGTCTCTTTGTGGGACTGGCACCTCATTCTTGTAAGAATGAGAAATAAAAGTCTTAAGTTTCACCCATCTCCCCGCCTCTACAGTCTGTTCTTTGGGTCTGGACAAGTGAACACATACAGAAAAGAAAATAAGGATAGGCATATCCTGCGGGGGGGTTGGGGGGTTGTCATCTTTTCCCCTTCACCAGGAAGGTGGGAAAGCATGGATTTGGGAAAAACAGAGGGCAAAAGAACATATTAAACAATATCACAGAAATGCTGCCAACCACATTCAGAATAAGGGGAATCCTACAGGACAAACAATCCGGTGACATGACAAGTATGAGGGGGAAAAAAGAGATGAGACGTGTTGACTACAACAGACAGAAGGGATTTATGTGTAGGGCTCATGACAGCCTGATTCAAACACACCAGTAATAAAAAAATCAGGCAACAGTGCCAGGTGTGGTGGCACACACCTATGATTCAGCCCTCAGAAGGCTGAAGCAGGATTAAGCTTCCAAGGCTAAACCAGGTATCTTAGTTAGCTTTCTCACTGTTGAAACAAAATGTCCAACACCCAAAGTTAAAGGAGAAAAAAAGGCTTTATAGCTCACAGTTTATACAGGTTTCATAACCAGCTGGCTCCATAGCACAGTAGCACTACAGAAGAGATAGTTCATAGGGCAGAAAGTAGCAAAGCAACAAATGACAACCACAGCTCTTTCCAGCCCCGATGTCTTATCCAGGATACTTAGGGAGGGCAGTACTCACATTCTGGATCCTGGCACCGCACCATGAATCAATCCCAGCACCACTCTAGATGCAGCCACCTCCAGAAAAAGTCCCAACTCTGACACCATGAGCCTCTGCGGACACATCTAGCCCCACGCTGTAACAACAGGTGTGGTGGTACACACTAGTAATCCTATCCTTGAACTCCTCATCCTCCTGCTTCAGCCTCCTGAGTGCTGGAGTCACTGGTGTATGCCACCATTCCTGGTTCTGTCACCTAATTTTTCTTTTTTTTTGTACCGGGGCTCAGGTGTACATAACCTTGTGCTTACAAGGCAGGTGCCCAAACCACTGAGCTAAATTCCCCCAGCCCTCACCTAATTTTCTTATTACTGCTGTGCTTGAATCAGGCTCTCAAGAGACCCACACATTATATTTGAATCATAAATCTCTTTCATGTCTCCTAGTCATCAGCTCTCCTCTAAAAGGCTGAAGTAGGAGGACAGTAAATTTAAGCACAGCTTGGACAATCTAGTATGACCTTCTCAAAAAGGGGGAGGTTTGAGAATGGGACTCAGTGTGAAAACCCTGGGTTCAGCCACAAATACTGAATGAATGTATAAATGAATAAAATAACTAGTTCAAAGCCAATCTAGACTACACAAGGAGTTCAAGGCTAGTCTGGATTACACAATAAGACCTTGTCTCAGAAAAACTCAGGTGACAAGCAGGGAAATCAATACTGTCTGATTACTGGATGAGACCAAGAAATAATTAAGCCAGGCAGACATGGCAACACATGACCATAATCCCAGTACTATGGAAGGCTGAGGAAGAAGAATCCCAAATTTGAGTCCAGCCTAAGAAATTTAGGGACTTAGTGAGACCTTGGCTCAAATTAAAAAATAAAAGGGCTCACTGTGAAGGACCTGGGTTCAACCTGCAAAGCCATAAATAAAACATTATTGTACGTGTATAAAGGGTATAATAGTTATGTTAAAATTAACCTCTAAAACCTTCTGATAGGACACAATGTCAAGAACACTTCACCTCTGTCCCACATTCCTACTCGGTTACAATTTGGATAAAACATGGCCCACCACAACTTGCACGTCGATTTATATCCACAAAACCCATGGAAGTGTCTGCAGCATTTTCATTTATCCAGAAATCTTTTATCAAGCACCTGTAAGGTACCAGCCTCTGGGCTGAGACAACAGGGAGTTGAGGCAGGGCCAGCCCATTTCATGGAGCATATGTTTGAAACAGGGAAACAGATGGTAAGAAAATTATCACCCGAATCAATGTGTACACTGAGGTGCTTTGCAGTGGGAGAGCAGACTCAGAAAGTCAACTTGGGGGTGGGGATGCTCACAACACATCAAGAATAAAAAAGAGAGGGTATCAGTTGAGGCCTGAGGGCAGATGGCCCAATGATTTGGGCAGGGTCTTGACACAGAAAGTCCAAAGGCTGAAAAGCAGCTGCTATTGGGAGGTGGTTCAGGGTGAGTGGGTGGGTGGTGTCACTCAAGGAAGAAGTCAACGAGGTGGGCCATACAGATTGTGGGTCCCTTCAGAAGGGAGGTCTTTCTCCTAGAGGGAAGGGAACTAGTGCTGGGTGTTTTAAGTGTGTGTCTGTGTGTGTGTGTGTGCGCAAAAGGTGGGGAGTCACCTGATCAGACCTGCACTGCTAGGACACTGTAATACAGAAGAGGGAGGGATTGGAAAAGAGCCAGAATGGAAGCAGACAGATCTGTCCAGAGTCTTCATAGTGGCCCAGGAAGTGGTAGGGGAGAGGCCTGGAGCTGGTAGGAGTGGAAATGGGTGCAAGCGAGAACTGACTGAGAGGTGAGGTCATGATCTCTGGTTCTACTTAGAGGGTTGAGAAAGAAAGCTAAGTACACAGGCTAATCCCAGGTTCATGATTAGAATACAAGTGACAAGCTGAGCTGCTCGAAGAGCCAGAGCGCAATACAACAGGAGCAGGCTTGAAGAAGACAGAAGTTCCTTAACATGGAGAAATCATATGAGCTCATGCACTATGCCTCATGCAGGCTACTATGCTGGCCAGGGCACTTCAGGGAGATACACACACTTTATTGCCAAATCAAAGTACCAGCTATGACTGCAGCAACGCACTAATCTCAAAAGCGCATTTATGGCCCCAGTAATGATCATAAGAAAGGCCCTGGCCCTAAAGCTACTAAGAGGCTCAATAAATATCTATTGGGTGATTGCCTGTCCCAAGTGCCACACAGAGATGGGGGAAGGGGGAACAGATGTTTTTACTTGACAGTTACTGCAAATCTAACCTCACCTCAAGGTAAGAAAGGGGCAGGAAAAGGCAAGATCTGTCCCTTCTCTCAAAAAGCCAAAAGGTTTGAGGAAACCAAGTAACCATCAAGGGAGAGGACCACAGGAAGACTGCAGGAAAAAAGATAAACTATGAGAATCCCAAAGCAGCCAAAGAAGTATCAGAAGGGAGTCAGCAATGTGCTCAATCAGACCAAAGACTGAAGGTACTCCAGAACACAGCATATGTTTCCCGGGGGGATACTGGCCACACTACACGATGAGGAGGGGAGGGACAGGGCAGGGGCAGGCAGTGAAGGTTCACCCAAGAGCAGGCAGGAGCACTCCTGACAGTCTCACCAAAGGTGGCATTTTACACCAGCGGAAAGATGTCAGTCTCCCCTCACATACTTGCAGCAAAGACAATCTGTTTTTAAAAGGAATCAAGTTCCCTTTAAAAATTCGGAACATATTTTCTCAGAAGACTTAGGACAAACTCCGTAAGTATCAGAGAACCTCTGGTTGCCATCTAGTCTTTCTCGGATGGGGGTAGGGTTGCAGCACTGACCTTTGCAACATTTTCTTTCTTCCCTGCAAAGTTCTCTCTGGTGCCTCCGCTGTCACCCACCCCCGGCAAGGCTCAGTTCACTTCTGTCAAGTCTCTTTGCCCTTTGCCTCATAGAGTGCGTTTCCTCCGCACTGGAGCCGCCAGGGCCCAAGGGTCTGAGACGTTGGAACTGCCGGCCCTCCTCAGACTATGGCTCCCAGGATGGGCCTTCATGTCCCGACTGCGGGTATGATCCCTGGCTCTGTGGCCCTGGGCCAAATTAGTGATGTGCTGGATGGGGTCAGGAGGGAAAGGACCGCATTCCCCGTGACCCGAAGAGCACAACGCTAGAAGGTGCCAGGCCGCGTGCTGGAGAACAGAGACCTTCCGCAGAGGACTCAGCAAAAGGGGCCGGGACGGCTCGCGGGAGGCCCCAGGGGATGACACAGCGCTTCCTTGCACATACATACACACCTCCCGCCCTCTCCACACGTCCTAGCTCCATTCCTGAGGGTACCTGCCGGCCCGCTTCGCTACGTCAGCGAATTTGCAGGCGGAGGCAGGATCGCCCAGCAGCTGCCCGGCAGCACGCGTTCGCACCCTGCGGAGCATCGTGGACCCCGCTCGGTGTTGAGGAATGGGAGCGTGACCCAGGGTGCAGATGCCACCCAGGGGCTCGGCCAGAAGCTAAGGAAGAATGTCAGTCCCACTCGGGGATAAAAGTTTAGAAGGTATCTTTCTTTTCCGAAGCCGATGCTCGAACTTTGCGCCCAGGGCGTACCCGCTGCACTATCCGGAGAGACCCCGCAAAAGAAGCTCACAAGAAGCTGCTGAACCACGTCCACCGCCGGCAGCAGCCAATCACAGAGAGCCTCGGGCCGAACGGCTAGAGGGCGCGGGCAGCCGGAGAGTGATGGCGCCATCCGCCAATAGAGAGCCAAGGTGGGAATACTCGGCTGCCCCATTGACCAATGGGAAAGGGTGGTGGTGGCCGATGTCCCTGCTGCACTAGCTCAGGCTCCGGTGGCCGCGGACAGAGAGGACCCTAGGGCTGAAGGGGATTTTGAAGGGGAGTTTACTTGCCCTCCCTGTGCCACCCCTGGGCCCGCAGATCCCACCTCAATCCTCACCTGCTGGAAGCGGGGTTTGCCCAGCTGAAAAGGAGGTGCATCGGTTGCAGCGTTAGCGGCACTAGCTGCCGCCGCCGCCGATGCTGTAGTCGCTGTATCCGCCATGGCCACTGACGCCTGCAATCCCCGGCCCTTTTAAAATGTCCCTCCTCGGCCCCCGCCACAGCTGCCTTTCCCGATTGGCCATAAGCAACCGCAGCGAGAACGATGCGCGAGGGTTTGTGGGAAATGTGGTTTTTCCTGTTTTGGAGCCCCGCAACACCACATTACGAGATATGATCTCGGTTCTCCTGGCCCGTGTTGCATGGTCTGCGGACTGGGAATAGTGGTTATACCCAACCCTGAGGTCCAGTAGGGGTCCACGAGGTGACTGCTCCCTGCTCTCTTCCCAGTTTAGCTTGCTGCCAAAAGGTGTCGGGAGTGATACTCCACAGCGCGGGTCGGATGGGCAAGGAACCCAGGCAAAGCGGGGTTAATTCGGAAGGCTTTCAGCAAGGAGTTGCACTGGGAAATTTTCCTGCAGTTTCTTCAGTCGCCAGCCTGCTCCCACGCCCAGGGCTTGTGCTGCCCAACTCAGTTGAACAGCTTGTACTAAGAAGACTAACTTTTCTCCCATTGCTGGCTTTCTGGTCTCAGCCTAAAAACTGCTTTTCCCATCCTTTTACTTCCACAAAACTCACCTGAGTTTTTCCAGCACTTGGATTTGTAACTTTTTACAAGTTTAAATACCAATTTTTGTATCGTTAGGTTCCAAGGGCTGGGACTGTGACTTTTTTTTTTTTTTTTTTTTTTTTTTTTTTTTTTTTTTTTTTTTTTTTTTTTTTTTTTTTTTTTTGAGACAGGGTCTCGTTTTGTGGTTCAGGCTGGCCCTGAGCTCAGCCTCCAACTCACATCACAATCCTCCTGCCTTTGCCTCCCGAGTGCTGGGATTACAGGCGTGAGCCACCACGCCCGGCACTGTGGTATGTCATACTGGTTGCTCCACACCCAGTATTGTTATGTGGTTACCGGGGAATCGAACCGGGTCCTTGCGCTTGCAAGACAGGCGCCGGAACCACTGAGCTAACTCCCCGGCCCTGGGACTGTGACTTTTTGATTCACTAAGTCTTCAGGGTCAGGCATAGGAAGGCTCATATAAGAGACAGCTAAATGTGTCAGTGTTAAACGTCCAGGGCCTGAGAGCCCTGACAGCCTTCAATCCTTTGGCCATCAAGGAAGATCCCTCCCACATCTAATTCACAGAACTTGGGCAACAGGGTTTAGTGGTGTTTTTGTTACCGCCTAGCTATAAGTACTTTATATGCGGGAAGTACTGTAGGTTGTAAACCAAACCCAGCAGACAATAAACACTTGCTCCTGCAGAATGGGGCTGAAATCCCAGCAGTAAGCCAGACCACGGCAGGGGGCGGGGTGCTGCCTGTTTCATCCACGAAGATGGTACCATTTGGTCTCAACTCTTTGGGTCTCCTTTGTCTAATGGTGAGACACACGACTGGCCTGCACCTGCACATCTCTTTCAGAACTCTACATGTGTAACAGTCCAGCTTCCTTACCCACTCACTAATGGTTGAACTCTAACAAATAGAATTTTCCTAAAGCTGAAGAGAGATTCTAGCTAGCCATGAAGAGGTTTGTATGTTGAATTTATATCTTCTCTTCCCCTACTAGACTAGTAGCTTGAGAACAAGAAGCAAGTTTTTTTTAAAAAATCAAGTCTTTTGCCCTCTGTATTCTCCCATAGCACCCAACAGACATAAAATAATAGGTACCCATTAAATATAGGGCCCCTGGGAGTGGAAAAACACGGAGTTCAGCCCACTGCACATCAGTGTGCTGCGCCTGTGACACTGGGCCAGGGCAGGATCATTTAAGAATACCACAGGCGGCCTCTTTCAACCACTCATTTCAAAACAGGAAAGCAATAGACCACCTGGAGTATGTGAACATTTTATTCTTCATAAAGTGCTCAAAACATGAAGAACAAGCTCTTTATAAACAGGAGATACACCTAGGGAGACAAACAGCAAAGCAGAACGGTGCCTGCTACCTGCCCACCCACCCTGTAGCTTGTGGTTAGGAGCAGAATTATCAAACAACCACCCTTGGCTGCAATCAATTCCAAACCTTTTCTGAAGATACACTTAGGCAAGGCCCGGGCTGGGACCAAAGAGAGCCCGGAGAAATACCTAATACGGGAATGGCGCTTTCCTCAGAAAACTCATCTCTCCAATCTTCAAAGACACTTCAAACATGTGAGTGGAGTTCTGGGCACCTATGGATACATTTCTCAGCTCTGGTGAGTGGATCTGAAGCTAGACAAATCTGCAGAGGCTTTCCCCCAGGTGCTGAGCCTCTGCCTGAGGCCTAGCAGAGAATGGCCATCACCCCCAGGCTGCATCCCGAGGCCTCTGAGTAAGCACACAAGAGACAGCCTCAGAGAAGATCCTGCCCCTTCACTAAGCCAAAAGTATCTTCCTCTGGCATGCCCTTACTCCCCATCTTTTGCTAATGCAGGGTGCCCAAGCTACCAAAGGATCCCTGCAGATGTCATGGGGAAACCTGCCATGTTTTCCACAAGTAAACCAGGGACAGATACTTCCTTTCAAAGTGCACTGCAGCCAAGCCAGGCAAGGGACAGAAGGGACAGGCTGAGACAGCAGCTTAGTGGATAGGTGGGAGAGGTATCTTGTAAGACGTAGTGCGGAATCCCACTTCTGGAACAGCCAACTACTCCAACATGAAGGAGTCTTGAGACCAGGCCAGTAAGCAAGGTGGCTAAGACTTATAGCTCACCAGAGGTTTTTACCCTAGGACCCTCCAAATGGAGTTGAAGAGGAAGGGAAGACAGCAGGAATGGCCAGGCGCTTAGCTGAGATACTCTCAGGGAAAAGAAGAACACACAGCAGGACTATCCAACCCCTCTCCCTGGGACCCTGATTGAGATGTCTGTGTGCTCAACCTGAACGGGTGGATGCCACAGCAGGGCAGAGATCTACATCCAGAGGTTCTTGACCTCACGCACAAAAGGCACATTGTAATTGGTTTCCAAGAGTTTAAACCCTGCAGGAACACAGAGTTTTGGCAACTAGACAGGCAACAAAAACGGACATGGAGGCTTGATCCCAAAGACAAAAGCAGCCTAGAGTCCTGACCTGGAGGGACCCGTACAGCAGAGATGAGTGGGAACCGGAAGAACAAGGAGGGGCTCTCTCCCAACCCAGCTCAACCTTCACTCTCACCAGTGGCACCCAGTGGGAAGGACTGAGGTGGGGAGCAGCCTGGACAACACTCATTGCCACCACCTCCCTCCACGCTGCACTTGCTCTGCCAACAGCTCAAGGCAGATACAGCCTTGGGACACGGTGAGACTAGACTGGACCACAAAGGGCCTCCTCGAGGGAAGAGTGCAAGGCTGGGGTAGGTGCCAGAGTTGCCCACAACTTGGACAAATAGTCAGATTGGTCCCTGTTCCAGTCTCCGTAATACCAGATCCCTTCACTGCCTGGAGGGAAATGAAGAGGATGAGGGACTGCTGCAGGAAGGAATGGCAGACCGTCCTTGTGGGGGATAATAAAGTCTGAGCGAGCAATAACCTCTGTCAGACACACGCAACTGCAGCCCACTCCTGCTTACCTTGAGGACTAACTTCCTGTTCCAATTCCCCAGAGCCACAAAGCTAAGGGGCAGGAAAAGAGGCAGGTGGGAAACACTCAGGATCCTCACAGACACCCAAGTTGTATGTGAAACTTTATGCCTCCTGAGGGAGTCCCAGAGACCCCTTCAGAGAGTGGAGAGCACAGGAGCAAAGACTAAACAGGCCGGACCCTGCCCGGGAGTGTGTCCAGTGGAAAGGAGGGGAGGCAGGCAGGCAGGCAGGCACACAGGCCCTGTCTGGGCAGCAGGTCCTCACTAACCCTCCAGCTATTTGGGGGGACCAGGAGGGATCTGCAGCAATGTGGGTGAGGTCTCCATGATCCGCACCAGCAGCCGGTCAATGTAGCTCTCCAGCTCTTGCACGTGCTCATCCCGCTGGCTCAGCTCACGCTCGCGCTGCAGGAGCAGGCCAATGAGCTCGTCGTGTGTCAGGTGATAGTACTTGGCCGACTGGTCTGGTACAGCAGAGTCCTGGGGCCAGATGGGATGAGAGTGACTCAGATGGCCAGGATGGGTACCCACCTGCCCACCATGGGACCGGATCTATCAGTCTGACACCAGATGGTCAAACTGGCCTCAGGCTTGGTGTGGGGACTGGCCTGCCCCTGCCCCAGTACTCCTAGACTTCCCATCAGACACCCCTAGCACTCTCTTGGACCTCACCTTCAGCCTCTTGGTGTCTACAGTCGGGCCAAGCTGGGGTGCTGGGGCCACCGGCTGAATGCTGCCAGATGTGACTGTCTTGAGCTTTTCCAGCCCGCTGCTCAGGGCCGTGCTCAGAGTGGAGCGGGGCTGCTTCCTGTCAGGGCTGCCCTCCACGGGTGCTGTACTGAGGGGCTTCACAGGGTGGGGGCTGCAAGACAAGGAGATGGATTATGGGGAGAGGTGCATGTAAATGTGGGGCTGCCCTCTGCGTGGAGCTCGCAGGCCTGAGGTACAGCTGGGCACAGCTGCACTGTGCTGCCTCCATCCCTCTCCCACCGGTACTCCTTCCCCACTTCATTCTCTCTCAGGCCTGAGGAGCAGAGACCACCTAACACTTCTGTACTTGGACCCAGCCGGCCAGGGCTTACCGCCTTCAGCCATCTTCTCTCTTGCCTCTTCTACGCTTTTTCTAAGTAAACTATATTCCTGAGGGACAACTTATCCTTCTGTCTCTCTAGGACTGTAGGAATTCCGAAGACTGCTAAAATCAGGAGAAACCTAGGCAAACCAGGACAAGCAGCCACTCACCTGTCCATACTGGTTGCTTCTGTCCATACTAGTTGCCTCCCATCCATACCTAGGTAAGCCTGTCCTTGCCTAAATCCCCCCGGCCCTGTAGTGGCACTAACCTTCACCATCATTCACCCTCCTTTAGAGCAGGACCCTGCCCCCACCGGCCCACTGAATGGGAACCTGCTGACCTCCGGGCTCAGTTCTCACCTCCCTGACCTCTCTGGAGTCCACTCACCCTTCCCCTCCCTCGGCCTGCTCTCCCCCTCTCCTGGTGTTCCGGCCTCAGACAGCCCGCTCTTGGTGCTAAGCGCTCACACCCTCGGCTTCTCCCCTCCTCTCTGCCCACTCATAGTCCAGGCCTTCCCCAGGCTTAGACCTGTGCTGACACTACAGGTTGGCTCACCTGCTCCCCGTGGAGGACCCTCTCACACCTGCCCTTTCCTCCGCCCTCCCGCAGGAACCTTCAGGATCCCTGACTCCTTCAGCCTGGGCCTTAACAAGCAGGCCCTGCTACGGTCCCAGCCTCTCTCCTCCAAGCTACTCCCAGCTCCACCTGCCCTCAGCCATGGCCTTCCTTAGCACCACCATCCCTCACGGTCCTGCCCCGCCAGTCACACACCCACTGTGCTGCATGCAGCATCAAGAGCCAACCTCAGGCCAGGCATGGTGACAGAAGCCAGTAATCCCACGACGGGAGGCTGAGGCAAGAGGATTACTGAGAGTTCAAGGCCAGCCTGAACTACATAGTGAGACCCTGTCTCAAAAAACTAAAAAGACCTAACATGTCCAATGCTTAAAAAGCCTTTAGTGGTTTCTATGAAGGTAAGAAACACCACCTAACACATCTTGGGCCCGCCCTTCCTCATGGCTTACTTCTCCCCAGCCACAGGAAGCCTGCTGTTTCTTAACCTCAGGGCTTACAAAAGCTATTCTCTGCCTGGAGGAGAGAAGAGACCCTTTTCTCCCACTGGTCTAGTTCCTGTTCCTGTTTCAAAGCTGTGCAAGCCAGCCTTCTCAATTCCCTCACACCAGGATTCCTGAGAGCCTCAGGGCTCACCTATGATAGTGAGAACCTGTAAGTGAAGGAAGGAAGGAAGGAAGGAAAAAGAGAAAATCAGAAAAAAATAACTAACCTGTAAACATCAGGCTCTGCAATCAGCTAACTTGCCTTGGGGGCCTCTTACAAGTTCACCCTCACATAGAGCAGGTTTAAGGCACTCAGCAGTGGGAAGTGGAATGCTAATTCCCAGACCCTGGATTCCACTGAGGCGGAGGGCACCTAACAAGTGCTGAGCCAGGTCTGGGATGCAGGTCAGGCCTCGGAGCCCCAGCCTGCTCAGGCCCTTGCTGGGTCCACTCAGTGGGGAAGACAGTTGCCTCTGCTCACTCTGACCCAGAGAAGCATCTCACTGAAGAAAGGCCTAGGGAGCCAGGCTCACAGACTCCGAAAAGCAGCCAAGTGCTAAGGGATGGGGCAGAGTGGGGAAAGAGGTGCACTGAGTGTGCACTGGGCACCAGGTAAGCCGCCCACAGGCAGTGCGGGGAAGATGACGGACCTGCACAGCACCTCGAGCAGCCAGGAGAACCTGGAGGCCCAGGTTCTCAGTCTGACTGCCCTACCCAGCGGGCTCTGGGCCCTGCACCCCTTATCTGAGATAGAGCTATACTTGGCTCAGCCACTTCATGATAGAAGGTATACACCAAACAGACATCAAGCCAGCTCTGAAAACAACACAACTTCCAAGAAAGTGTAACTAGAAATTGTGCTGGAAGCTAGCAAGACCCACTGGGGATGCGGTCATCAG
The DNA here is from genome assembly GCA_004026965.1 of Petromus typicus. Taxonomy (NCBI): domain Eukaryota; kingdom Metazoa; phylum Chordata; class Mammalia; order Rodentia; family Petromuridae; genus Petromus; species Petromus typicus. Next base: position 15,759 of record PVIR01010415.1, on the reverse strand, counting down.
GGAGGAAAGAGGCCACTCACCCTCCCTCAGTTTCCCTCGCTTCTGGGCAACACGGAATCCACTTGCCCTTGGGGAAGAAAGGTGGAGATCCCCACACTCGACCCTACTTCTCAAGTATCAGCCCTGGATCCCAAGGCTCCACCTTCCCAAGACCTTGGCCTTCCCCACTGGCCTGCCACAGAGCAGGTGCTCAGTCAATTATGGTTAACTGGAGTCTCACAGAGGCCCATACTGCAGCCTCGCCTGCTCCACAAACCCTGTACCCTGCTCGGCCCTCCTCCACTCAGCCTCCCAGAGCAGGACTGTCTCTCTGGCTCTGCTACCCTCCCACCTCAACCCCAAGTCTCCAGACCTCTACGCTCATCTCCCTCACTAGCCGCCTGGTCCTTCTTCCCACGACTCAGACACATGGGCACCAGGACCAACAGAAGGGCAGCCAGTGAGGCGCGCATTGTGGCTGGAAAGCATTTTTTCTGAAGATTACACAGGGAAAAAGCATTTCGCTTCCAGTATGCTTCCCGACCTCAGCCCTGGTCCCTCGGGTTCTCTGCCCCCAGCTTGCTGGGCAGGGACTTGCTCTGTGCTCCACTCCTAGCCTGCTCAGGTGCACCACTACTGTAGTGCAGCTCTCACTCCCTCCTCTGCCAGTGCACGCCGGCTCTCCTGCACTTTGCTCCTCCCCCCTGCTGCAGGCCAGTGCTATTCCTAAGCTCCTGGCTCATGGATGACCCTGCTAAGGTCTCATGATAGAGGCAGCTCCAGAGCTGAGACCTCCACAGAATGCTCATGGCTTCCAAGCTTCTCCCATTTCCTCAGGGCGGAGGCCTTTGCCTGTCCCTGGCAAGGATGAGGCTGAGATGTGAGCTCCTCTGGGATATGCTGTGCCACCCTCCCCACCCCTCCTGCAAAGGCTCTCAGGATGGACGCTCACCTGGCACTGGGCTGTGGCTCTTCAGCTGGTCGTGTCTCCAAGGGCAGAAACACAAGCAGGGAGGCTGGGGTGGCCGCAGCGTGGTCTTCCCCGAGGGAGACAGGGGAGCCTTCAGCAGGGGAGGGCTCAGAGGAGCCAGGGGGTGAGTCTGGCTCCCCCAGAGGTGGGGAGGAAGAGGTCAGGGGCCAGGCTCCAGGAAGGGGAGAGCATGGAGGGCCGGGGCCCCCATGGCGGTGGCTGGCCCAGGGTGGAAGAGGGGGTGGTGGAAATGCAGGCTCTGGGGGCGTGGGTGGCTCTTCTGGACCAGAGTGGATGGAAGACTCCCTGGACCCTGGTGGGGATGTAGATGGAAGGCTAGGGGGGTCTCGGCTTCCCTGAGACAAGGGGCTCCAGGTGTCCCCCTCTAAAGCCCATAGATCAGCCTGCTGGGGGCCACCTGACAGAGGGGCAAGGGTCTCCTCTACTGGCTCCTGCTTCTGGGCCTCAGGGCCTTCTCTCTCTGAAGCCCCCCAGACCTGCTGACTTGGAAGAGCTGCACTTGCTGAGGAACAGGGTGTGGGCACAGGCCCCTCAGGGCAGCTGGTGGGCACAGTCAGGCAGGCCCCAGCCCCTGGTGGGCTGGCATCATCCACTAGCTCCTCGGGGGCTGGCTCACCCAGCAAGGTCCCAGAAGATCGGCTGTCTGACTCCTCTGACTCTGGTTTCTCACTCTCCTCCTTGGCTTCCTGAGGACCAACAAACTGAGCACTTGGGGCGGCATCTTCTTCTGTCCCTGATCCTTGGTTACTGAGCCTCCCTGCAGCTGTCTCTTCCTCTTCCTCCACCTGAGAGTTTGAGGGCGTGAAGAGGCGCGGTGGCTTGGGAGGTGGGGTGCTGGGCTGCAGCCCCTCGGCCAACTCCCACTCATGTTTACGCTCTGTCTCCAGCTCAAGGGGGTAAAGGGCCTCGCTCCGTGTGGGATTCACAGTTTCAGGTGATTCCAGCAGCTCTGGAGACGCAGGCAGCTCATCAGACTCTCCCCGCAGGACTGGTGAGGGCATCTCAGCTGCAGGAGAAATGGTGACCACATCCCAGGGCCAGGAATCATCAGCTGTACTGAGCTCGTGGAAAAGCTGGCTTTCTCTCCGGGGGGCCTCCGTGTCCTGACCCTCAGGGGTGTTGTCCAAACCAGGCAGCTGCTCCCACGCACTGATCACCTCTGGGGAGCTGAAGAGAGACTTCCCACTATCTGCTGGACTCTGCCCAGCTCCACCTTCCGGATCCTGTGGCTCCTGGTCTGGTTCCAAGGCTGAGGCTCGAAGGCACGGCTCAGGGGACAGGGCGGTCCCAGCCGGCCCAAGGGGCCCCAGGTCAGATAAACTCGTGCTCTGTTGGTGCAGTCCCAAGTCCAGAGGAGTCCGGGGCTCTGACCACATGCTGCTCCCACTGATTCCTCCCCCAGGGTCTCCTTGAGGCTCAACTGCCTTCACTGCCATGGCCTCTGGGCCTGAGTCTTGCAGCCCAGCCACTGCCAGCCCCACTCCTGCCGGGGCCAGGATCTTGCTCCCGGCCTCTGGATGCAGCCTGTCGGCAGCAAAGATGTTGAAGGTGTCGTCCCACTGAGGCAGGGCTCTCCCGGGGGAGCCCAGAGGGGCGGGGCTGGCCCTCGAGGCACTGGGGAGAGAGGGAGCAGGTGAAGGAGAGTTTAGTGCTATGTTGGCTACGAGCTCCTCGAAGAAGGGGTTGTTCTGCAAGGAGGTGAGGAATGGGTTGGTGACACCCAAGAATCCAGATAGGGTGGCTTCGGGGGTGGTGATGGTGGTGGCAGTGGCGGCAGCAGTGGCAGCAGCAGGGGAGGCAGCTGCAAAAAGGTTAGTGCTTAGCATGGGAGCAGCAGTGGGAGCAGGAGTGGGGGGGGCCAGAGCCCAGGGGGAGCAGGGGAGGTGGTGAGGAGCAGCGGCTGGGTCAGATTCTACCTGAGGAGACACGTCCAAGCTGTGGGGGGAGACAAAACCGTGAGCCTCCTGGTTAATGCCGAGACCATGAACTGCCCTGCTGAGTACTGTACCTCTGCCCCTGCCCCCATCCCTCCTACCCCACCTCAGGGCGAGGTGTCGCAGTGCCACACAAGCTGGGCACAGGAGACTGGGCCAGGGGTCAGAGGGAAGACCCCAACATCTAACACTAAGTGCCACACAGGAAGAACCTAAGCAGAGCTAATTTCATCCTCACATCAACCCCACAAGCAGCAATCCATTTTATAGGGAGGACCCTAACCTAAACCAAGTGAGTCTCCTGGACACAGGATCTATGCTTGCTATGCCATCCAGAACCACTTGGCATCCCTTCTAGGACTGAGAGGAAGCTTGAAGAAGAGCAAGAGACTAGAGCAAGGGGTAGCCTAGACCTGGGTGGTGGGCAAAGCTGGCACTGTGCAAACCAACAAGGGCATCTGGAATTCAGACTCCCGTAACAGACTGGATCCTACTCAATGTTTCCAGAATGAAGAGGTAAGGAAGAGCTGTCATCAGTCATTTATTTGAGGACAGGATACCAGTTGAGGCTGCCCATGGCCTGGCATCCACACAGCCTGGCAGGTGGTGGCCCCCACCTCCCTCATGTGCCTCCCTTGGGAGACACAGGCTGAGAATGTGACAGCCGCAGCAACTCTGTATGTTACCATCAACCTCTGGGGTCTTCTCCCAAACCCCTGCTCCCCTTGCACACGAGGAGGGCAGGTCCTCCTGGGAAATCCATTCTACGGCAGTGAATCTACACTGAAGACCAGCTTCTAAACCTGGACCGTCCTCCAAGGGAAGGAAGGGGACCCTGCACCTGAGCCCTGTCCACACTGACTCCACACATCTCAGGGATACTCTGAAACTACAGCCTTTGCTTCTGGAGGATGCAGGAGGATGGAGAAATAGTGCGGGAGAAAAGTGGACTGCACAGCCCGATTTCCAGCCGCGCGACCATGGCCTGTCACGCCCAGGCCTGTCTCACTCCCTCTCACCCGACAGTCTCTCCTCACAGCCAGACTCCCACTCCCTCTCCAAGCTCCAATGCCACATTCCTTGACCTCTGCCTCCCAGAGTGGAAATACCTGAGGGAAATTCCTCCCTTTCTCTTCAGTAGCCAGCCCATGTATAAGATGAGTTAGAGTTGGAAAGCACCTGGGGAAAAAGGCTAAACTACCTGGCGTTTGCCAGATTCTTCCAGGAACCAAGGGTCCTGCAAGGGAAGGCTGCACAGCAGCTTGCAGGGGAGAGGAAGGACTGTCCAGTCAACCAGAGGCAAAGGTGCAGGGAGAGGAAGTCAGCCTCACAGGCAGGACCTTACCAAGCCCCAAAACCACGGATTTCTCATAAAAATCCAGTTTCCACAGATTCCTGTGACCTTTGCACTATCCACATGTAAACTTTCAGTCTCATCCCTACCACCCAGACAGAGACGGAAAGAGGAAGTAAAATTCGATGCACTCCTCCCCTGAACCCTTAGCTTCTATGGACAGAAGAAAACTTGACCCAGACATGTAACCCAGAAAACGTCTCCTCTTCCTTCATTTCAGGCAGGCCTCAGGGCCAAGGTACGCTGGCCTGCCCGGGAACCAAGAAAAGTGAGAAGCAAGCACTTCAGCACATGTGTCAAGCCCTACCCTCAGTCTACACTTGATCAAAGCTTCCGCACCAACCGTGCAGCAGGGCTCTGCTGCCAGGATCAGGCCTGGGCTACTCAGAACTTCTCTCTCTCTCTCTCTCTCTCTCTCTGTCTCTCTCTCTCTCTCACTGCTTCATGATGAGAAGCTGGGGCCATGAACAAAAAGGGCCCGATCGCTGATGAAGAGCAGCAAACCTAGTCACATACCCACAGCCTCGCCTGGTCCCCACTCACCCTGCAGCCTCACAGCAACCTGCTGGCAGGGACAGGAACCCCAGAACTAGACTGGGAGCTCATACTAAGTGTGGCAGCCTCCCTCCCCACTGGGACTCCCCAGAGACACACACAAACCTGTTGGTATGGAGTCAGCAAAGGGCTCTCCCTAGGGGATGGGCCCAAAAGGCACCCCACAGCCAGAAGTCCATGACACTATCCTGCCATCCTGATCTCCTGTAGCGTGGCTCCTTCACCCATCATCCCCTGCTCCACAGGAAAAGCATGTACACCATCTCCTTACTACCAGTCCAACCGGCACAGGTCAGAGGCATGTTCCATTGTGCTCCCGGAACAGAAATACAATAAACACTGCTGTATCCTAGAACCCTCAGCCTCCTACTCTCAAGCAGTAGGGGTGTAACACTGGCTGACTTTTCTCCTTATAGGGCTAACTATTGGAGACAGAAATCAGAAGTCCAGACGAGCCTGTCTCTCCAATGAGGAGGATAAAATTTCAGGGCCTCCAGGAATCTCAGGACAACTTGCTGAACGTGCTTATTTACTGAGACACCCCCCTCTTTACACCCCACACCGAGGGCTACCTCAGAGTGGCTAGGCGGAGTTCACTACTGGCCACCGCTACCTTGGTCTCACATAAGCTCTGTGGCCTTGTTCCATGCTTTACTCCCAGAGATGGAGAGCTGGCCTGCACATGCTGTCCACCATGCAGTGCCCCCAAGGGCCAAAGTCAGCCTTGGAGGCATACCCACCCGGCCACTTGCCCTTCGCCATACCTGACTGGGCAATGGCCTCCCAGCATCCATCTACCCTATGTCCAGAAACCAGTGAGAGAGGGATCTCAGGAGCTCTAAGTAGAGAAACCGTATCACTTATCTTCCAAACAAGAGCAATGATGTCAGGAAAACAAGCCCAGAGGGCATATGGAGCACAGCCGCATGGACTCTGAAGTGACTGGGCACACACTACAGTGACAGAGTACAGCCCAGGACACTGCAGCGTCAGCCCCACAGCAATCCTGGCCCACTGAGACCTGCTGCTTAGCACACGTGGCGGGGGTGGGGGGGTGGCGCTGGGAGACTGGGGAAACAGAGCAACGCTAAAGGCCACAGCGATGATTTGCTTGCCTCTAGGACAGACTAGATTTCACCACAATTTTTAAAAAACTGTTCAGAGTTGATCTCCCCCTGTGCACAGAGTCTGTGGCGGATGGGGGAGGCACAAGAACAGCCCACTCTTGCACTGGCAGGCTTAGCACATACAGCCTTGCCTGCCTTCAAACACACTAAGCAGCCGTTACCACTGCTCTGTGGATGTGGCTCTCAGAGGGCTACAGAGCAGAGATGAACCCAGTGGCCCAAACACAGTTGTCCACACTGCCTTCCCCCATACACAAACAGGGGCCCAGGGTGACAGCCCCTAACTAGCAGACAAGCTAACGAACAAGACACAGGAAACTCATCTTGTAGGCTTTGCTCTGGTAGCCACTGCATTCTCCCATAGCAAACACATTCTGCTTCAGGCTTCCGTGGGGCATCATACCACAAGTGAGCACTAGAGGGCGATGCTGCCCTTGTTAGAGAAGAACACCTTCAGTCTGCAATGGGAGCCCCTAGGCAGAGATACCCCAAGGCATGTGGACAGGCTCCCCTAGTCCCAGCAGGAGATCCTGCAGCTACCTTAGTTTATTCCAGTCTGGAGTCTAGCCTATGGTGTGATGCATGCATTCTACCACCTTTCATTTGTCCTCGAAAGCCCTGAGCAAGGTCAAGACCCATGTTTTCCTCCAGGTCTGCCTCTCCCTTTCTGCAAGGCATCATCGGCCAGAGTTCTGCTGCTAGAGCTCGCTGCCCAGGTTTTATCTCTCTAAGTAAGCATCTCACCTCACCCCGCCCCCTCCCTGAGGCACAGCCCCAGAGCTACTCCACCTGCCCATCAATGGGGCCAGGAATGCAGGGATGCCAAGAGGCCCCTCCAGCAGTCTGCTGATAAGGCTCAGCATCTAAGTATGATAGGACAGGAGCCTCAGCTTCCTCAGGTCCACCAGCAGCCCAAATTCTCTGAACTCTGACAGCCCGTTAGGAGACACAGGAAAGGAAAACAAAGAAATTGGACATTCTTGGTAGCTAGGAATAATGACAACCATCAGGCAGTCACAGTCTGCAGGAGTCTAAGAAGGAACCTGCATGCTCACCTAGAAACCTCATAGGATAACCTCAGTATCTTCCCTGCCATAGAGAAACCTAGAGACACCTATAGGTCCCCCAGCTCCTTCCAGCAAATGCCCTGTCCAGGTCATCTGCCATCTTCCTCCACACCAAATACCTGACTGTCACAAGACCATCCAGCTCAGCCCGGATATCTGGCAAGGGCCTACTCTCTTCTTCCCAAGTATCCCCTCAGCCTCAGGTGGCCAGAAGCTACCATACCAAGCAGGGAGGGAAAAGGCAGGCTCATCCACGACTCATCTACCCCACACTCCCCAGCTGTGGGCGCTAGGGGGGCTCTCCCTGGAAAAGCCTCGCACTTCTCTCCCTCTTCCTCTCAACAACTGGTTTTCCACAGGGAAGAAGAAACATTGAACCAGAAGGCTCCTCTGCTCTGACAGGGCAAAGGGGTAGGGTCCCCCTCTGCTCCATCTCCTGACCTGCTAACCGTCCCAAATCCATCAGGTAGCAAGGGGACGGGTGAAAGAACGGACGTAACTGGCTCTTCATCACTCATCACCCGAGGCCGCCACAGAGTGCTTGTCTGGGGCAGGAAAGGGGACACAGACTTCTGTGAAGGACTCTTAGGGGCCCCTCCTGGACTCTGCCGGACAACGCAGCCTCCTCCCCTCACTCAGTGAAGAAAGGGCAAAGGGGTGAAGGTCAGGGGCTCTGGCCAAGACTCAGTTGGGCGCTTCAGCCCATACACCCAGACAAGCCAGCATCCGGACCCCGAGCGTGCTGTACCAAGACCAGGAGACGACGAGGGCCAGAACCTAAGTGGTCCCCCAGGGTGAGGCTACATTTTTTCAAAAGTTGCCATGACATCTTGGGCTAGGAAGTAAGTAGGGTTCGAAGGGGTTGGAGCATCAGTTACTTGACTCATATCCCTCAGAAGAGATCCCGGAGCCCGCAGGGCAGCTGAGGGTAAGGCGGAGCTTCAGAGAGGCCTGGCCTCCCTGCCCGCCAAAGCTTCCCTACATTGAGACCAGATGACAAGGGGCGGAGGTCAGGGAGCCAGGAATCCACATACATGCCCTGCCCTGCTTTGATCCTGTCTCTTCCTCAGAGCTAGTACGTCAATTTGTGCAAAGGCCCAGGACCACCTCACCCACAGGTTCCACAGGGCACCCCTGCAACTCACCTGTGTCCATGTGCAGAGAACGAGCCGTGGCTTAGGGAGGGGGGCACCCCACTTTACCATGCAAAGCCAGAGCCCCAGCAGCCTGTCCAAGGACTGTATCTGCCCCCTGCCCCAGGCTCCAGGCAGCAAACACCCCAGCGTCCCCCCAAGGAACAAAACTGGTCTAACTGAGGACATACCTGGGTTTCTGAGTTGACTCCTTGGGTTCTCTCAGGCCAAACCAGCTACTCTTGGCCTTTTCCTCCCCACTGGATAAATGTTGGGGGGAGGCCCCTAGTGTGGGACCACCCTTCTCCCCCACAGAGCCACGGCGACCCAGCTCGCTCCGACTCAGGCCCTGGTGATGATGGTGGAAGAGCCCCATTCGGGGCTTACGCTCCTCCTTCCGAACTCCCTCCTTCTCCACCACAGCCTCAGAGGAGGCTGGTATGGGTGTGGCGACCTGGACTGGCTTCCCCTCTGGGGGCTGGGCCCGCTCCTCCCTGGCTGGTACTCTGGCCTGAGAGCTCAGCTCCTCTTGTCCAGGCACCACTTCTGACGAGCTGCCGGCGCCTCGGCCGGCTCTGCCCCAGGAGTCATCCGAGGACCGAGACCCTTCCTCAGGGGGCCGGAAAGAGACGCTGTGCAGGGAGCTGGAGGGAGGAAATGGGCCCGAAATGGAGCTGCGGTGACGAACAGGGGGTTGGGGCTCTTCATTGTAAATGTGGCTCCCATTGACACAGAGGGAAGAGCGGGGACCAGAATCAAGGTGGCCCTGGAGGTCAAGAAGGGCCCGATTAGGGGCTGCACGCAACTGGCTGGCCTCATCACTGTAGGTCCTCTTGTGGGTGAGCAACTTGGGGGACTGTGTAGAATCCTTGCCTGCAAGAGAGACACACACAGAGTCAGCCAAGGCGAAGAGAGCCAGCCTTCCTCACCACCCCTCACTCCCTGACAAGGAGGGCAGGCAGCCCTCCCTCACTCACCCCCTTCGCCAGACAGCCAGCTGCTACGGCTGGGTGAGCGGGTGAGGAGTTCAGCGCCAGGGCCTTGGTAGGCCAGGCTCCCGCTGGCCGAGGATAAGGTGCTGTCCGAGCCCAGAGAGGTGTTGGACTGAGTCAGAGATGACTTGCGCAGTTTATTGCGGAGGAAGAAGCCTTTGGCTTTGCCCATCTTGCCCAGGCTGCCCAGCTCAGGATCCTCTAGGGCGCTGCTTGGGAGGATGGCAGAGGCAGATTCCAGGTCAAACTTCTTCTTGCCCTTCATTTTGTCTTTGAGCTTGCTGAAGGGGGACCGTGGCTTGTCCTTTATGGACAGGTCAAACATGCTGGCGCTCAGATTGTTTCGAGTGAACTGGATGGTGACTTGGATCTCCCCACGTTCTTTCTCCTTTTTGCCTGCTTTGGAATGCAGCTTGTACCACCTGTGAGAGAGGGTGGGCAGAGTTCTGGTGACAGGCATACGGCTTGGCTCCCCCACAGACCCCTGCTCTGACACATCAGCCCAGGGCTCTGTGCCACCGGGCTAGCAGAGAAACTGTCCCAAACTTTTCCAGGGCGGAGAAACCACATCCTGAGGGGGAAAGGTCCGAGCAGGGAGAGGTTACCGCTCAACCAGCACCTGTGCGGGAGCTCACAGACCCCATGCTGCTCCATCCTCCCAACACCTGAAACTCTGAGGCTGGGCTGGGCGGGGCTGCCATCTGTCCAAGCCCTGTACAGACAGACCTATCCTCATCTTCCCCCGGGAGGTAATATCACATCCTCCACCTAGACCCAATCAAAATCCTATCTGGAGCCATCAGAAAAGAACAGCTCACACAGAGGTCCAGGACCAGGACTAGCACAGGTACATACGTACACACGTACACACATATGCACCCTCATCCACACCCTGACTCACTACATCCTGCCAAAATACTTGTGCAAGCTGGAGAAGCAGACCACAAGGGCAAAGAGAGTGGGGTGGGTGGGACTCTCATCTGCTGATGAGCACTGTCCCTTATTCCCATGCACAGCAGCAAGAAGGAGCTCCTGGGAGGGGACACATCCTTCCACGGGTCAGGGGGTGACCCTCGGATGGAAAACCTCACCCAAGGACAAGCAGACGGCGAAGGAGACAGGATTCACATCCCATGCTCCCCCTGCTCCACACCCCCCAGGGAGACAAAAAAAAAGACCCAACACACATGACCTCTCACAGGAGAGCAGAGGCTGCTGTCTTGGGCAGGGGGATCAGCTTCTTAGCTCAGCATCTTACCACTCATGGAATAAGCAACCACTCCTTGGTTTCTACCAATGGAGATAAAAACTTACGTCCACAGAAAGCCCTGCATACAAATGTCTACAGTACCTCTACTTAAAACTGGCCAAGGGCTGGGGATTTGGCTCAGTGGTTCCAGCGCCTGTCTTACAAGCCCAAGTACCCAGGTTGGATTCCCCCTATAACCACACACAATACTAGGCGTGGAGACTCACACCCAGCAGCAATCAGTACTACATACCACAGTGCTGGGAGTGGTGGCTCATGCCTGTACTCCCAGCACTTGGGAGGGCGAGGCAGGAGGATAGCTTTGAGTTCAAGGCTGAGCTCAGGGCCAGCCTGAACTACAAAAGGGAGACCGTGTCTCAAAAAAAAATGGCCAACCCTGGAAGCTGCCAAAATGTCCATCAATAGGTAAACAGACAGGCAAATAGATACATCCAGAGAATGGAATATTACAGAGCCATACAAAGAAATAAGCCATCAGGCTAGGAAAAGACAAGGACTTAAAGGGTGGTCTGAAAAGGCTACATACTTGATTCTGTTATAGAATATGCTAGAAAAAGCACATCTATAAAGACAATAAAAAGATCAGTGGTTGTTAGGAGTTTAAAGGGAAGGAGAAAGGATGAATAGGCAGAGCATCAGGGATTTGGAGGGCGTAAAACTATTCTGTGATACACTAAGGCCAACTACACATTTTACATTTTTCAGAACCCATAAAATGTACAAACTGTTGAGTAAATCATAATGTAAGCTACAGACTCTAGTTAATACCAACGTTCCAATACTGGCCACCAACTGTACCATCTCATCATACTAACAAGGTGGTAATAAAAGAAGAAACTGGAGGAGGACTAAGGGCCTATATGAAGCTCATATATTTTCTATTCAATGTTTTACCACCCTGAAACTACTCTAAAAGTAAGTTCTATTAATGGGAAAAAAGAACAGAAAACAAAGAGGGAAAAAACACAAAAGAAATAATATAAACAGGTTCTTCTGCTCCAGAGACAAGCACACTAACAAATGGCCCAAGTAGGCAGCACAATGAGTAAAGGCAGACCTGTGCCCGAGAGGTCACTGAGATTTCCCAACCACAGCTTAAGAAGAAAACCCTGAGCAAGCCCTGGCAGCGCACGCCTATACTCCCAGCAATGGGGAGAGTGAGACAGGAAGATCGAAACCTAGCCTGGGCAACTTAGCAAGACTCTGCTTCAAAATAAAAAAAGGTTTAGGGATATGGGGGGGGGGGGGAGAGAAAAAACAAAAAACAAACAGGACTCCAGAGAGGGGAGACAGGCTCAAACAGGAGGAATGCGACAGTAGCCTGGGCACTGTGGACAGTAACGCCTCCATGTGCCTGAGGGATCTTCCTTCCTGCCTGGACTTCTAGGGCTGAAGCATGAAGGCCTGATAAAGGTGCTCAGTGAGGTCTTTGAGGAGCTCAGCCTCAGGAACAGGGACCGTTTCTCAGTGAGATCTCCCTACCCACGCGCCAGCTCCCTGGGCAGCTGGTGGATATCGGGGGTTAGGAGGAGAGGTTCTTTGTATGAAGCATCAAGAATAAGCAAATACGCAGACTTAAGTCACTGTAGAGACCTGACGTTGCTTCAGTGTTTGCAGTTCTTTTTTAAAGGTTGTCTGGAGACACCTCCAATTGCCTCTCTTTGGAAAAGGACCACAACACTAAAACCCTCGGGTGCTTACCTTGGGGCCACACCCCACTCCGGGGCACAGTCTTGACTACTGCTTTCTCTCCCACTGCCCAGTGAAGGATGGGCCAGGCTGGCCAGACTGGGAGGGAAGGGAGCCGGCTCAGAGGGTATGAGACTGACCTGAAAGTGGGCGAGCAAGCCATGCAGGAAGGTGGGCACCTGCACCCTCACCCTCCACCTTTTCAACCAATGCCCACCTTGGGCCTGCTTCTTTCAGTCTTTCTGGCCGGCCAAACCTTGGTCACTTCCCAAACCCGTGTAGGCCCATTTACTCAGGAAGACCCTAGGAGGTGGGGCAAAAGGGAAATTCATGAACTCCACCCCACACTCCACCCAAGCCCCACCTGAAGAAATGGTATCAGCCACACAAACATCCTTTGCTGGGCACGAAGGTCAAGGGTGCTGGGCCCCAGCTGGTCACATTCCACAAATGCAGTGGTAGCAACAGTTATCTCTGGGGTGTGGGGCACTGGCTATTTTTGTCCTGTTTGAATTTTTTATAAGGAACAAATTTTACTGACAAAAGAAACCGAGCTTTTATCTTAATGCTCGACTTCCTGAGGCACAGGCTCTCCCTTTCCTCCCGTGAAGCACAGGAGGAGGCATCATCACTACCCAGCCTGCAGTGGCCTCTACCAGGAGGGTCTGCTCCCCACGGGTCACCTCCCCAGGGAATTCAGGTTTCTCTCTAGACCTGCACTTCAGAGAGGCCAGGAAAGAAAAAAAAAAAAAGAAAGAAAGGAAAAGGCTTTCCTCAGGAAGAGTGATACTGAGAACGGTGGGATGTTGCAGCCTGGCTCCAGACACCCTCACCCTGGGCTCCCCACCAACTCACCCCAATTCCTTCGGTTCACCTCATCCAGGAGGACTGAACAGGACACTGCCAGGGACTCAGGAACTTTCTCCCAGAAGTCTGATCTACTCAGACTGAGATCGCAAGGCCACACAGCCAACAGCTCCAGACAAGGCCATACCTCTTCTACCATCACCGAAGTGCCTGCTTCCCTCCTGGACCAGGCAGCCGAGAAGGACTACTGTCAGGTACTGCCACACCTGCTCTGCTGGCTGCTAGGCAGTCATGAATGTTGCCAATGTGGGTAGCCCGTAGTAACACATCTGGGAACTGTCTTTCCAGAATCCCACGCCTGGCAGACCCAAACTAAACTGGCTCTGAGCACTTCATCCCTACAGACAGGCTCCTGTTGTTCTCATGAGAGAGAAGGTTATCACCAGCAGCCCTCTCATTCTCCCTCACAGCTGTGAGCTCCAAGGACTTTGGTTGTTGATCTCTAAATCTAAACACAGTACCTGGCCTTCACAGCAATGCTGGCTCTGGGAACAGAGGATCTTGAGAACAAGACTTTCCCTCTCACTGGCCTCACCAGCCAGCCTGCCTGGGTGGGCTGTCATAGCGCTAGGAACCCTGAGGCCCAGGCTGAGGCCTGACCTGTCACTCCCATCAGGCCTGAGACTTAGCCAGCAAAGTCAGACAGGATTTGACCAAGGCCCCAAACACCTAGCAGTGGCTCACAGGACAGTTTTCTCATGGTCCAGGTTCACAGGCCTAGATCGTAAGAAAACTCCCGTGGGCCCCTCCTAGGCTGAAATCCTTCCCCAGCTCATCTACCCGCCAGCACCACCTGCCTTGCAAGTACAGGGTTGTGAGTTTGATCCCCAGCACAGCAAAAGAAAGAAAAGGGAGGGGAGGGGAAGAGATGACATCAACCAATAACAAATGAGGGCAAGATGGGGGGGCTCTCCATTGTTGGTAAGTACAAATTGGTACAACTACTATGGAAATCAATGGGGATTCCTCAAAAAAACTAAAGTGAGAGAGTGCATTTGATCAAGCTCTTCCCCTTCCTGAAAGACTTGAGTTATCATACCATAGTGATACATGCATACTCACATTTATATCAGCACAATTATAATAGCTAAATCTTGGAAATAGCCCATACACCCATTAACAGATAGATGGATAAAATGTAGTGTTTATATACAAAGGAGTACTACTCTGCCATGAAGAAAGATAAATTTGAGACATTTTTATATAAAAAGATGCACCTTGAAACTATAATCTCAAATAAATTAGACTCACAAGTTTAAATATCACAACATTTCTTTTGTGTGAGAAACTATAAGTATAAACAAGGAGCAAAATGGAGACTAGATACTAGGAACTAGGATGAACTTGTTCAAATGGGAAGGGGAAAGAGAGAAAAAAAGAGAAACAGGGAAGAGAAAAGGAAGAACAGAAAAGGGATTTAAAGAAAAAAATTGACATACAGCTTTTGTAAATGAGAGGAAGAAGGATAAGAGGGAGGAAAAGGTGACAAAAAAAAGTTAAGAAGTGTTATGTTCCTATACAAATCCCCCATGATGAAATGAACAAACATAGACTAATAAAAAATTATTTAGGGTCAGGGACTTAGCTCAATGGAACCCCAACTTCCTTGCAAGTGCAGGTCCTGAGTTCAATCTTCACTACCAAAAAAATTACTTTTAAAAATGTCTGCCCAGTTACCAGGTGCCTGAGTGAAGTGCTGGGCACAAAGGGACTAGAGAATAATGAGAGCTAACCTTCCTGGGCGCTCACTGTGTGCCCAGCTAGATGCCTCTTTCATTACTCACATGCAAGTGATGGGGTCCACTGCTGCCATCTGTAGATGAAGGAGCAGAGTTGTGAAGGTTTGTCATTTGCCCAAGGTCACACTGCTAGTGAGTGATGGAGTTAGAACTTGAACACAAAGAAGCCTGACTCCAAACCCACACTCTTAAGCTCTAAGGTTCTGCATCTCTCAGATAGCTGAATACAAACTCTCCTGCCCAGGAGATTCCCAAGACACAGACTCCAGAAAAGACCTGGACATCCATCAAAGACTCCTGATGAGATGTGGGAGTGGTGTGATGAGCAGATCCCCCTTCAAAATGCTGGCAATAAGCACAGCCCTGAGAAGTCACTGAAGGAGCCTTAGAGTTCTGTCTCCAGCCCCTCAAACCTTGTCAAGAGCAGACTCCCTGCCACCCACACCAGGAAGTGAGGACAGGAGTGTTACAAGCCAGCTAGGGTAGCCTATGCCTGTAATCCAAGCACTTGCAAGGCTAAGGCATGAGGATCACTCTGAATTTGAGGTCAGAATGGGCTACATAGTGAGTTCAGGGCCATTTCAAACTACCTAGTCAAACCTTGTTTCAAAAAAATAAAAAAGAGCAAGATGCAGGTGGGAGGACAAGAAGGGGTTAGGGATTTAGCTCAGCAGTTCCAGCAAAGAGCACAGCCCTGAGAAGTCGCTGAAGGAGCTTCAGAGTTCTGTTTCCAGCCCCTCAGAACCTTGTCGAGAGCAGCAGCCTGCTCTCGTGGGCAAGGTCCAGCAAGTACAAGGTCCCGAGTTCGATCCTTAATAATCACATACAACAATGCCAGGCATGGTGACTCATACCCAACAGCAATCAGTATCACATACCACAGTGCTGGGCATGGTGGCTCACGCCTGTAATCCCAGCACACAGAAGGCAGAGGCAGGAGGATTGCTGTGAGTTCAAGGCTCGCCTGGGCTACGTAGTGAGCTCAGGGCCAGCCTAACTACAAAGTGAGACCCTGTCTCATAAAAAAATGAAAAAGATTTTGGCCCCAGTCATTTCTTCCTG